>JAWNNH010000142.1:0-242666 GCA_035043045.1 Hirtodrosophila alboralis | reverse complement strand
GTTTCTAGTCAGTTGGAACTTCTCATCTTTAAATATGGCTGGAATAGTGATGAATTTTATTTTGGGTGTTTTTACTAATTGCTGAATAACTAACACATTTACTGATCGATTTGGACAAATGTATACTTTAAATATTCGTAAAAGAATAGTCTAACATTATAAATTTTAAAAAGTATTTAAAGGATTTTTTTAAATTTTTAAAATACCAATTAAAATTCAGCAATTTTTCAAAAATGTAAAAAAAAATTCATAAAATTCATTTTTTAACTTCGAGAGTTTGTAATGGCTTTAATTCTTATTCGAATCGCATAAACGGCATACCGTTAGAAAGGGAATACAATTATTTATTGAATTTTCTAACATTATTTAAGATCAAATAAGATCTGATGTAGATATGAACAAATAAGTCAAAAGACTGCCAAAAAACTAGCTATTTGCGGTTTTCTCGAAAACCATTCTTTGAAAAATAAATGGTTGGCATTTTTGAAATCAGCGCTCGAATTTCTAATTATTGTTGCTTATGGTATATACTTATAATATGCATTAAAATTTTAATAAAAAGTACAAAGATTTGAGCTTAACTTATTTTGCTGACTTTTTGACAACTTCAAAAGCATTTCGAAGCCTTCTTTTGGGTTTGACATAATACCTGCCTCATATCTCTACAACTTTCAACAGGATTCCAGCAACAATTGTGAATATCCATCTAAATGGTTGCATTGACAGTTGCAGCTATCTAAATATCTTTTGTATTCCTCTGCCTGGAGAGCTTGGAGTTTGTTGTGTTTTTACCCAGGAACCAACCATCCACTTGAGGTTTAGTTAAGGGTTGGGTAGTTGAGGGGTTGGTTATGGTTGTATTTCTCCTTCTATGTCTATTTGGTTTCCTGTTGACTGTATCTCGCGCACATTTTCGCTTTTGTGTATACTTTACTCAGATATTGTTGTTTTTTGTTACATTCTTTCATGACTTTCACTTGCATATCCAGTCGCAGTTGTGTCACAGATTTTCTATCTAAACATTTGTGGGGTTTTTTTTGTTTTTTGTTTCTTTTTGTGTGTAGTAGATAGACACCTTTTGAATGGTCTGAGTAGTGCTTAATTAGAACTGTGAATGTGGGCCAAACTTCTGTATGAAGACTTTTATTTATTTGCAGCTTTGAAGTGCTGCCATATGATATTTTAATTGCTGCCTGCATTTGAATACTTCCGACAAAGTATTGACTTTGTGTAGAGATTAATTGGGATAAAAATCTTTTGAATTAACTTACTGTATATAGTGTATATTATGTCAATTAACTGGCGATACATATGAAATTTGTGCTACAACATTACCATAGAATTGACGTGTTATACGTAATAACACTAGTTTACAGCTAAAAAGGAGCTGGGCTCTCATATACTTTTATTGATGTATTTTTGGGCGCTGATTTCAAAAATGCAAACCATTTATTTTTTCAAAGAATGGTTTTCGAGAAAACCGCGAATAGCTAGTTTTTTGGCAGTCTTTCGACTTATTTGTTCATATCTACATCAGATCTTATTTGATCTTTCAAGAGATAATTGTATACTCTTTCTAATGGTATGCCATTTATACGGATCAAGTAAGAATTAAAGACATTACAAGCCCTCAAAGTTAAAAAATGTGAACATTTTTTGCATTTTTGAAAAATTGCTGAATTTCAATTGGTCTTTTAAAAATTTAAAAAATTCGTTTAAATACTTTTTAAGATTTATAATGTTAGACAATTCTTTTACAAACATTTTAAGTATACATTTATCCAAATCGGTCAGTAAAAGTGAGAGTTATTCAGCAGTTAGTAAAAACACCCAAGACAAAATTCACCTTGTTCATCACTTTTCTAGCCATATTTGGAGATGAGAAGTTCCAACTGACTAGAAATTTTAGCTATTGCAGCGATTTGAATGGATTGTTTGCTTTATTTAGAGAGAATAATGTTCCTGTAGATTGGTGTATCTTTATCGAATATTTCCGCTTTAATTTCTCCGTAGACAATATGATACATTTTTTCTGTTAATATACCAACGCATCACTGTTTTCTCTCTTAATTTGTAAATTTTCGATAACAGCCTAACAAAAAGTCTCTTGGGACGCGGTGACGTATGCGTAACGTTTTCATACGCCACGTGTGGCTGCTGCACTTTGTGTCGATCTCTTAACGCATTTGCTTCTTGCACAAGAGCAGAGTTGCCCAAATAGGTTGTCGCGAATGGGGAAAGGATTAAAGAAAGTGGGAGAGAGAGTGAGAGAGGCTTTCGAGTTGTTTTCACATTTTATGTTGGTTGCTATGCAATAAAAATGTAAAAATGTGCCCAAGAAAAACCGAGATAACACAAGAAAGAAACGGATATTTTCGTCACGCCAAAGCTATATACCTTTACAATGGTCTCCTAAAAAATGTTTAATGCCAACTTTGGTTTTGGTATCTTAAAAAACAAAGAAGTTCGATTGTTTCTATGGGAAAAACGAGATATAGTAGATTGCACAACTCGTACAACAGACGAACAAATAAGAACATTACAATATTTTTAACTTGTTTTTTGTTTGGAGGCATCGGACTGAGATGTGTGTAAAATGTTGAGGCAAAGGTTTGACTTTGATATATGAGCTATGTCCTAAATATGAAAGCATAACGCGTAGGCAAAAACTGGCAAAAACTGTAATTTTTAAGCTAGAAACTTGAAACTTGGAGAATTTGCGGCTCATATTATTTGTGAATTTTGAATTAATTTTTTTAAAGCTGCAACCACGCCTTCGCCCACGCCCACATAAAAGAACCCCATTAAATATAAAAATGCATGTAAATTTTATTAAAATATATTTTCAACTTCTAAATCAAAATCAAAAAGTTCTTTACTTTTAAACTCGTCCTCATCTCCATATGTTTGGTCTGCAACTTCAAATGTTGGCAACTTAAAAAGTGCATAAGGCAGGTTTTGTGATTTTGAAGGCTTTCTTGAAGTGATGCTTGATAAATAAGGATCAGAAGAATCCAAAGCACGGTGAAATACGTCTGTTAAATTGTTGTTTGCCTGAGATTTCAGAAATTGTTAAATCAATTAGGCTTAGAGTAAGGGTTTTAATTAGAATCTTCAAAGGTGTCAGTTGGGAAAATATAATATGGATGTTAAATAGCAAAAGCCGAAATCATGAGATAATTAATGCATTGAAATTATACTGACCTTATTTCTAAATACGCATATATATAGTTTATTTCCTAAGCCTCCCTTTTATTAAGATTTAAACTTTATTCAAAGTTTATTATTTTTGTCAAGCAATAGAATTAAAATAAAAAGAAATTCAAGCGCTTATGGCGCTATATGGAGGAGCGTGTACAAAAAACCTAAAACAAACCTCAACACTTCACAAAAAACTGTACATTTTAAGGGATTTGGCGGGTTGGGGACCCTTGGCTATAAAGCTATAAATGTAAGCCTGCAACTGCACTTTATTGCATTATATGAGTTTTTCTTTTTATTTTTTTGCCACTTTTTGTTGCATTGTTTTTGTGGATATGCTAGTAATTATGGTTGAAAGTTTAGACTCTGACATACCAGCTAGAGTAGCTAAAAATGTGTTTTTACATTTTGTACTCAGAGGTCAATAAAACAAATAGTTGAAAGATCTTATAAACTTGGGAATGATAAATTAGGTTCAATCTGTAGATTTAATATTAAGTACAGCTTCCAAAAGCTTTTTAAGATATGAGCTATAGAAGTTGTCTAAGGAAGACGAATATTACCTCAAAATGTTGCTTTTTAGCTTTAATTGTAACTATTTCCCCCAAGCTTACACCTTAAGATTCCTAAAGATTCAGATGCTTTTAAAGACTAAACAAAGCTTGATTCAATTTATTTTTTCATGATATTTTTTTAAGTTTTTAAAAATTATCCAAGGCACCACTATTCCGTATCCAATTGTAGATAATCCAGTTTAAGGCGTTAACAGACAACAATTTACAACAATTTATCGCACTTTTAAGAAGCTTTTTAATATCTGGTTTCATATAAGATTTATAAAAAAATAACATTAATGTAAAATCATTTATAAAATCTTTATAGATTACTAGCTTCATCTCCAAAAAAAAAAAAAAAATTATATAATAAGCTAATCAATTTTCAAATGCATTTTCCACGAATTTCGCAATATATTTTTGACAAAGTTGTTTCCAGAGTGTTAAACTACGTTATTATTAAGTTACAGTTAAAACTGTAAGTTTTTAGGCCTTACCGATCAGTTTATATATGTATTTAGAAAAATATTATATTAATAAATAGCTTTTTAAATTTTTGTCAGCCTTTTTTTAAGAAGCATTTTAGAATTACACTAGTCAGATGATTATTTTTGAATTATCTCACCTTTTTTACATTTGTAAAATATTTTCTGTGATCTTCTTTTATATTTGGTTGGTTTGTTTTGAAGCTCATTTGCGACTTATTATCGATACATAAGACAACATGTCGAACGAGTCTAATGCAATTAACTTAAATGTCTGCAGAAGAATGCAATTTAGCGAACTATTTTTTAAACTGAAAACCGACAAATAACAAATACAAATAACAAACAGAAAAACAAGTTAAATACCAGAAAATATATGCAAAGAAAAAGCCACAAAAGTAAAAAAACCCTAAACAGGTACAGTTTGCCATTTGACAGGTGACAAAATGCAACCGTGCGTAAATCGTACTCTCTCTCTCTCTCTCTATCTCTATCTCTTTCTGGCTTTTGTCTGCGCTTTCATGCGTAAAGTGTGAAAATCCGCACGCAACTAACGGAATTGTGAGTGAAAAAATCCGTACAAAGGGAGCCGCAAAAACACGCACGAACACCATTTTGTTTCTCGGGATTTGTTTAACGGTATTCATGTAAGTAATAGGATTAGTTAAGGGCTCCAATAACGGTCCAAGGGGTCGCCGTGTGCGTCACGACCCTTTAATAACCAAGCCAGACAGCGGAAACGCTCGACAAACACGCAAATTTTCAAGTTTTGACATAGTTTTCAATGTCTGGCAACTTTTCAAGCGTCTCCTCCTCGTTCGGCTAGTGTGTCAAATTGTGAATTAAAAATAAAAAAGAAAATATAAATAAATATATATACATTATATAAACCACTTAAAAAAATAAGGAACTGCTTAGTGCTCATTATTTGCAAAACATAAGGAGATTCGTAAAGACTTTGTAACTTAATGAAGGGCATTATAAATGTGCATTGCTTTGATGGATTGAAAACTCTATGAATAGGGAATTAAGTTCGTTTATTTGTAGTTATAACAATCTGTAGAATTCTTCTCAGCTTGTATGCTAAAGAAACTATATCTCTATATATAGTTTTTGGAAAATGTTTTCTATTATAAATATATATTTTTCATTTTTAAGCAAATATAAATACATATTTTTTATCTGTCTGTGAGATTTGCATTTAATTCGAAATATTGAAATATTTATTGATTTTCAAAAACCTAAAACTTTAGAGCATGATATGTAATGGATTTAGAAACGTTTTTAAGTCCCACTTGTCAATAATGAGATATTTTGAACTTTAAAATTTTCAAATCTTCATAAGCAATATTTTTAATTTAATTCTGATGATTTTAATATTTCTTTTATCATAATATTATTGAGCACAGAAATTACTGCTAATGAGTTAAATAATTATTATAAGGCTTTTGAAAGAAAAACAAGCGAAATTCAATAAAAAAATTTAAGAAAAAAATCTGAACAATATGATTTTATTGGAGCCTGTTAAAATATCATTTATAAAATATACTTGGCAAAATAAATCTTCTAAAATATGTGTGTCTGCCTACAGTATTTTAAATTGTTCTATATAATTTAAAATACTATAATTAATAACAATTGATTGAATAGTAAGAGTGCAGAGCAACAAATATAACAAATTTAAAGAATTTGCAATGAAAACACAGCCTACATGAGAAAATAAATGTTTAAAACTGAACAATAAAATTTTCGAAATAAAAAAAAAAAAAAACAAATAAATAAAAAATAAATAAATAAAGAACTTAATAGAATTGTAGTATTTACATTTACATTAAATATAATTGCGATTTGTTTCGATGGAAACTCTTTTATAAACTTCCATGTTAATAATATTAATATATATTAAAATTTTTTTATTAATATATATTAATGCAATTTGGCTTAAGATCAGCTAACTCTCTTATATATGAAAGAGTGTTCATTTTTCGGCACTTTTAAGCTACCTGTTTGTGCAAGTGTTTTTATACCCTTGCAAAAGTATATACCCTATAAAGTATATATATTCTTGAGTCTGTCTTTTACTATGCTTCCTTTTTGGCTTTATCTTTGAGCTATCTTGATGAAACTTGGCACAAATAAAGTTTGATATTGTATGTCGTTTGTATGTCAAAATCAGCCCGAACGGACCACTATATCTGATAGCTATCATAGGAACAATCTGTCGAAAATGAGTTATTCTATGCAAAAGTATTTAATATTTACTAAGAAGACCATTGCAAGGGTATATAGCTTCGGTTTCAAGTTACGTTTGTCGTTGTTTAATAATAAACTTTGTCCCTCGTTTTTTATATTTAATATTTTTGCATGTTATTTATTTACTTTTGCAGTTTTTTGCTTGAAAGTGAAAACTGCCAAGTGATTAAAATGGGGTGGAAACTTTGCGTTGTTGATGCCACAGCCCAGAACCCACACATTATCAGAGTTTTCCCTGTGTTTTGTACCTCAAGTCCTGCTATTAATGGCAAATTGAAAAACAAGTTTTTAATGCCAAGCAAAGTTTTCTTCAGTTGCAGACAGCGACGAGACAAACAGTGCCATTATTCCTAGGAAAAAATAAAAATGTTGTCAATAATTCTGTGTCTTCAAATGCAAAACAAAAGTGAGTTGTAAACAAATTAGGAAAAAATATTGGAAAAATTAAAAGAATTATTGAACATCATTCTCAAAGTTTTTGGTCACATTTATTAGATTTAATTATTAAAAATGTATTTAGCTTGTAGTTTTTTTAAAGGCATTCCAAATTAGAAATGTTTAATATACTAACAACATTAAAGCATTGTGCTTCTTATCAACTGCAAAAGAAATAAAAAAAAAAAAAAAAATTGATAAATGCACATTCTAAAAATAAAGCAAAACAACAAAGAATTCAATATGAGATAAGCGTGAAAAGTAAACAAACAACAATCCATTTATAATTTAATTGTAATCAAAAATAAATCAGCTAGAAAAGTATATTATAAAAAAAATATATTATGACATTATAGATAGGCTAACAAAACAAAAGTATTAACGTTTCCCCCAAATAGCCAACATAATGTCATAATATTTGCCATTCAATTTGATTTTCTTTTTTTATTTCTTATTTTGTTTAGTATAAAAGGTAAACAAAATCGAATCGATAGGTTACTGAACCAAAAACGAAACGAAACGAAACTCAAACAGGAAAGCAACAAAAAAACCAAAAAAAAGCAAGTAAACTCGTCGTATATATGAAATGCAAATGCAATAAATGCAAGCACACAATGTGAAGATGCAGATACAAATGTATTTACAGATACATGGATAAATACATTTACACAAGGCAGCTAGAGATACATTTATTCTAAATTTAAGCATAAGCTGCATCTCTAGACAATAGAAACGTTCTATGCATTGCTTTCTAACGCATCTTTCAGATACAATGTTTATTTTTAGACAACACTTTGAAAGATTTATTTAGTATTATTTTCTTGTAGTTGTTGTTTTTTTTCTTGAAATTTTATTTCAACTTATTTTCTGCGATGTATTTTTAGTTTTATTTTGTATACCCTTTGCATATAGGATCATGTATATAGGGTATTATCCTATAAGTGGAAGATATCTTCAATTATGTTCTTAAAATTAATAAATGTTTGGCATTAACTATAAAATCGATAACAATTTAAATTTTATATATAAAGTATGTTTTTTTTTTTTACTTTAAAAACATTTTATGTTCTTATTTTAAATAATTAAAATACACTGCACATTGGGCGGAAAAGCCTTTTTTTTGGCAAAAACTGTAATTTTGAAGCTAGAAACTTGAAACTTTGAGAATTTGCGGCTCATATTATTTGTGAATTTTTAATTAATTTTTTTTATGCTGCAACCACGCCTTCCCCCATGCCCACATAAAATAACCACATTAAATATTAAAATGCATGTTTAATCGACATCATTTTATTTTAATAATTTTTTCTTTAAAGTAAAATATGATAATTTATTTTCCAAAAGGTATTAACTAGTGAATATTTCGGATATTTCGACAAATGCAAACGAAGCGTCTCTTCATAAAATTTTTGGAATTTTATCGAACAAATTTCATATTCGCATGATATTACTGTTACCACATTTATTAAAATATTTCGAAAAACCGCAAAAATCCGCAAATGTTTTAAAATCTATATAAATATATATTAATAAACCATAATTTTGTTGTATCTAACTTCAATATAGTTGTGTTTCGTGGAGCATATCTAGTAAGATACAGTTGGATTCAAAAAAGTGATTATGTGGTAGTATGTGTTATTATATATAATATATATAGTAATAGTAATATCATGCGAATATGAAATTTGTTTGATTAAAATATATTTTAATAAAATTTACATGCATTTTTATATTTAATGGGGTTCTTTTATGTGGGCGTGGGCGAAGGCGTGGGCTAAGGCGTGGTTGCAGCTTTAAAAAAATTAATTCAAAATTCACAAATAATATGAGCCGCAAATTCTCCAAGTTTAAAGTTTCTAGCTTAAATATTACAGTTTTTGCCAAAAAAAAAAGCCGTTTCCGCCCAATGTGCACTGCTAGCAGGCCTGTCTGTCTTTATATCTGTGCATATTTCTTTATTGCATATCTATCAAACTAAAAAATTATATCTATATCTATAACTATACCCTGAATGTGCCATTTCTTTCATCGTTGTATAAAGTAGAGCGATTTGATTTGATGATGAACTTCTTTCAAATAATGCAATATTCAAATACCGTGTTCGATTACGTATTCAAGTTTGTTTTTTTTTTTTTTTGGAGTTTTCTTCTCTTATATGCGATAAGTTATGCCTGCCAGCAAGTGTTGAATAACGTCGATTTTCAATATTCATTGCATTTAATTAACTTTTACCAGCCCATAAGACTTGATTCGGTTTTTAACATAAAAATGTCGATACCGCATATTTCTTAACGTTTCTGTATAGATATTTTCGTATATATTCTTTTCGAAATTGAAATAGCAAAATATTCAAAAATGCTCGTTATTTCTCTACATGCTTTATTTGCCGTGGCTTCTACAAATGTTATCGATTGACGATCAAATTTAAATAGATAACACTAGCTTACAAATTTTTTTTAATCGAGGGAGCTGGGCTCTCATATACTTTTTTTGATGTACATATTTTTGGGAGCTGATTTCAAAAATGCAAACCATTTAAAAAAAAATAAAAATATAATATAATAAAAATATATAATAAAAATATAATATAAATAAATAAAATATATTAATTAAAAATTTCGTCAAATATGAGTGGAAAAGTGATGAGCAAAGTGAATTTTTTCTTGGGTGTTTTTACTAATTGCTGAATACTCTATCACATTTTCTGACCGTTTTGGACAAATGTATGCTTAAAATATTCGCAAACGAATTGCCTAACATTATAAATCTGAAAAAGTATTTAAACGAATTTTTTACATTTTTAAAAGACCAATGGACCAATGGAAATTCAGCAATTTTTCCAAAATGCAAAAAAAGTTCACATTTTTCAACTTTGAGAGTTTGTAATGGCTTTAATTCTCATTCGATCGGCATACCGTTAGAAAGGAAATACAATTATCTTTTGAATTGTGTAACATTATTTAAGAGCAAATAAGATCTGATGTAGATTTGAACATATTAATCGAAAGACTGCCAAAAAACTAGCTTCTCGAAAAAAAAAGGGTTTCGGATTTTTGAAATCTGCGCTCGGAAATACATCAAGAGTAGTCTATGAGAGCCCAGCTCGTTTTTTGCTGTAAACTAGTGTAATTGAATAAACTTTCAAGCTTTTTAACGATTCCTATGTGTTTTTTTTTTGTTTAAGCTAAAGTCATCTATTAAAAAAAATCCGACATTCGTAACTTTTAAAGCAAAACTTATTTAAAAAATTGGGCTTACAGAGTATCTGCCAGTCAAAAACGCTATTTTAGAATATATGTATTGTATATATATATATATATATATATATATTTTTTTTTTTTGCAACATTTGCAAAACCGAACGATGCCAAAAAATAATATAAAATAAAATAAAATTAAACAAAAGTAAAAACAAAAACGGCACAAAAGACACGACAAGACGATGTCAGCAGTTGTTGCTTGTTTTTTTTTTGTTTTCGTTGTTTTTTGTTGTGTTTTTGTTTTAATAATTTACATATCTAGCCATAAATTCAAATACATAAAAACATACATATCTCGCTACGTTTTGTGCATGCTCAACTTGTTTTATGATTGTTGTTTTTATTTTTTTTTAAATTTATATTTTTGTATTTTTTGATTGTTTATACAAAAAAAAAAAAACAAAAAAAATATGTTCGTTGTTTATTTATACAACAAAAATTGCATACACAATTGGAAAATAATTTACTTTGTATTGTACATGTGTCTTACACAGCGCAAGCCCATTCTACACCTGCCCCTAACCTCCCCGCCCCCTCCCCCTGACTCTGTCCCCCTAAATGTTCTTGTCAACCCGGAAACAACGAAATCAAATGAAAAATTGCAAATTTGTTCGGTACTTTGGGATTTTTTTGTTATTTTTTTTGTATTTATTTAACGAAATGGCACGATAAGTGGGGGCGTTGTCAGACTGCTTGAGAGGGGGGGAGGGACAAGGTTGGTGTAGGATAGAGAGAGAGGGTAGAGTGGGGTAGTGACTGCTCTTTTGAGGCCAATTGTGGGTGTCATTGCTCACAGTTGGCTTAAACGATTGACCCTGCTTGAAGAGACAAGAAAAATGTTGGCTTGTTGGATTGGTCAAGATGGTGAAGGTGAAGATTTAGATAGAGCTGGATCAGTTTTTAAATGAGTTTTAGAGTACATCAATTGGCTGTAAACTCTTAGATAAATCAGATAAATTTAACTAAAGTAAATTCTTTATTCTATATTGTGAAGTGGGTGGGAAGTGCAATTTAAAATGCATGCCGGGATGATCTATATATGAATCGATAACTTTCATTATCGTCCCTTTTTTGGAAAATAGTAGTATCTGATATTTCTACTACACTTTTGCTCACTAATCGTAAAACTTAAATAGTAGCAGATAGAAAAAAAAAAACTCATTTTATAGCGCACTCAAAGTGCAGCAACAACAGCAGTAGTACCAGCAGCAGCAGCAGCAGCAGCAACAGCAGCAGCAGCACGCGCTAAAAGCAGCAGCTCAAAGCAGCGCAGTTGGCGTTAACATTGCTATTAGCGGCATGCAGCAACATTAGAAAATCGACAACAGAGCGCCACAAATTGCGGAGAGGTGAGAGCTAAACGGTGACGTCGCTGCTTGGCGGAAGAGCATAGGCGTGCGAGCGTGAGAGTTGAGAGAGCTTTGACAGCGACTGCACTAACACCAAGAAACTTGTGCCACACACAAATACACACAGCTGGGGGCCGGCGTCAAGACCCGCCGGCAAAAAAAAATTAAAAGATTTTGCAATTGTTTTGACTAAAAAAGCTTAGAGAGCGTCAAGCTGCCTGCTGCTGCGCTATTGATTGTGTGTGTGTGTTTGTGAGAGAGAGAGAGAGCGAGAGAGTGTGGGAGAGAACGTAAATTGCTCGTTACTCGCTGCTCGTTGGTTTTGCTTTTATTAAGTAGACATTGTATTTGTAGTTGGCGGCGAGACCAGAGACCCCCAGACCCGTTGCTACAGCCATAGCTTAAAGTTGGCGCGCGCTTCGCTCCCGCAGAAAAAGAAGATAACGACAACGACAACGACGACGACGTCGCATCGCCTTGCGCTGAGTTTCGTTTCGTTTCGGTTTGGTTTCGTATTCGTATTCGGTTTGTTGTACTTGATTTTTTTTCTTCATCTTCTTTGCCTCTTTTTTTGGCATTTTGTTCGATTTTTGTGCCGCTGCCGCCTGCAGTCGTCGACCGCCAACGACGACGACGACGACGACGACGTCGACATCTAATAAAAAGCTGCACACGGTTTATATATAGAGAGTACCGAGTACTTATATGTGTGTATATATAGATATGTATATTATAGAGCGCAGACTGCGTGAAAATTGCCAGCAATAAAATAACTGCAAAAATGTAGACACAAAAAACGTGAAAAAACCAATGCGCGGCAAACAAAACAACAAAAAATATGAAAACATATGAGAAATAAAATAACGAAAAAATTGAATTTGTTTGGAAGTCTCGAATGTGTGTGTGTGTGTGTTCAACAAACGCGGCGTATACGCAACGCAAAGCAGTGCACAAATAAGAAAACGAAGAAAAGGTATTAATTAGAAGAAGAAGAAGAAGCAAGGAAAAATAGCGCCAAGTGATTAATTTTCAATTTCTACTAACATTTAACAAAATAAAATGTAAAAAAATTTTAAATATTGTCAACGTTTGCAGTTTTGTAGCTGCAACGGCAGCTAAAAAAAAAAAACGTTACACAAGTGTTAGTGTATGTGTGTGTGTATAAAAAAAATTTGATGTAGTTTCGGCAACAACGGAACGCGGGGGTGTCTGCATCTGTAACTCGCCTCGACTGTGTGTGTGTGTGTGAGCTTCTGTGAGCACGTGCAACTGTTGTAAGTGTATTAGTGTCTCTCGCTGCTCTTTGTATGTGTGTGTGTGTGTGTGCATGCATTTGGCAATTTTTTTTTTTTTTGTCTACACGCCGCTGCAACTGCGCGCAATAAACTTTTTGAGGTTAGTGTTAGTTACACATGCACACAAACATACATACACACATACATACATACATATATTCAATAAAAAGATTTTTATGTATACGCGCACTAATATAGCCGTTAGACAGCCCCACCACCCCCCTCCACCTCACCTTCTACCAGCCCACCATCAACATTTGCTTAAATATATGCAAAGAGTGGAAAAATGAACTGCACTAAATTTTCGTGTGTGTTTTTGTTTATGCGACGATAACAAAGTTATCGTTGTTATCGTTTTTTTTATTGTTGTTTTATTATTGTTGTTTTTGAAGTTTTGCAGCCGGCTGGGATCCAAATCAAAATTTTGTAGTTTGCCTTTAAAGTTTTCTTCTTTTTTTTTGGTTTGTGTTTCACGGCAATTTACAAATTGTTTACAAATTCGCTTATATGGCCTGTCAAGTAGTTATTTATACTCTGTTTTCGAAGGGATATATAGAGTATATCCGGCTTTTGTTTAGATTTAAGTCAGAGCAATCAAATTTTTAGTGCAAATTTAAATCAAACACTTAAAAATTATAGCAAAGCTTATATGCTGTTAAACTTTTCATATAAATAATACTTTGATTTTTTTTTTTAATAAATTATACAATTTAACCTTTAAATATATAATATAAAATATATTTTTTTTATTTATTTTTTTTTTTCAATTTATTTGTTAATATGAATTAAACCTTGAGGAACAGTTTTGAACAAATTATATTTTTTTTTTCACTTTATCGAGATACATAGTTATCTATAATTTGTGTTATGTTTCTATTGTAATTGCTTAGTTTTTGAATAAGATTAATAAATTTAATTAATAGTAATTTAAAAATTAATACAATACAGAACCAACAAAATAATTTCAATTTCAATAAGTTCCGGCTTAAGATCTCTCTCAGTAGCAACAACTTTGAAAAGCTTTATTATTTACAAAAACACGAAAAAAGCTTTTAAGAACTTCATAAAAGTATTATTAAATTTGAGAATCTAATCAATTTAAAGCACCAAGTTTTTGTTCACCCTGTATAGGGTATCTATCTCATGCTGTTCTCTTATTTCGCACACGTAGAACAAAAAAACTTTCAAAAATAAATCAATTCGAGATTTCCGGAAAAAGAACGATCTTTTCTTTGTAAAGTTGAATAATAGAGAATCATAAAGCAAGGCCACAAAATGGAGTTTTGGTTTTAGGGCAAATTCTAACGGGAATTTCGAGATTATATTCCCATAAATTAATCAAAAATATCTTACAATTTCTGCAAATTTTATTAACTTTAATTTTTCAATCTTTCTTTTTTTAAGCTTTGCAAATCAACAAGAACAAATTTCAAAAGGAAAACACATAAAATAAACATTTCGGTTATTTGGAATACAATTGTGTTGAAACCTAAGGGAAACTGAAATTTGCAATAAAATAAGGTGAGTGTAAAATGAAAAAAAATTAAATAAATAAAAATCAAATAAAAATAACAAACTGAAAAGGTTTTGATCGCACTACAAGATACCCTGTACATAATTTTAAACTATAGTAAGCAGTGCATTACAAGCAGTTCAGCGGCAATGAAAACAAGCAGTTGAAATCTGCAGTGTATATGAGAAGTAAATTAAGGTTTGCTTAGGGTATAACGGCTGTCTGACTATCTTATAAACCCATTATATTTTTAATCATATTATTAACTAACTTTTCTTTCTTTTTTTTTTAAATTTTGCATTTTATATTTATATTTGTTATTTCTGGATAACTACGATAAGTTGGATAAAAGGGAAAAGAACTGAAAAATTGAACTCTGAATTAATCGATAAATTATTAATCAATAGTAGAAATTAGTCTAAGAATCAGAGTGGATTTAAATTTTTGCATTTTTAAAATAAAGGTTTCTGGATTTGGGTAAAAAGGATTTTCCGGCAATTTGAAATAAACCGAAACTGTGCCAACCAAAGGGTATTTCAACAAGAAGTGTAGTGCACATTAAATCCTATGTATTCCGATATTCTAATTTATAATCGATACTTGCATCTGAAATTTTGTCTTCTCAGGTCTTATAGTCCCTGAGGTCGTCAGCTGGAATATATTTAAATAAATTATAAAATCAGTTTTCAAATCTATTTTCATACCTAAACACAACTTGAATCAAATCCATTTTACAGGGTATTAAAACGCACAACGGAAAATGTGTTGCGCGTAAATCAAGTTGACAAAATGTAAAGCGGCAATGGGTGGTCGGTTTAGGGGCAAAGACAGGGGGCACACACACACTCACACACACACACACAGAAAACGCCACTAATGAGCAGCAGCAAAGGCAACAACAACAACAACAGCGAAAACAAATGCAAAGCAAAGCACGCAAAAACTAAAAGCAAATACAAAAAAATTTGCCACAAATCATTTGCGATTTTCTCTCTCTCTCTCTCTCTCTCTCTCTCCTTAATTTTTTGCGAAATTCCCTCTGGGGCTAAATTCGCTTATTTTTGGTTGTGCAAATGGGCCGAGGGGATGAGGGGGTGAGAAAGGGGAAGTGTGTTGGTGCGTATCTACAAATGATGTGTGCGAATGTCAGGCCATAAAGGAATATGATGAATTATACGCGCAAAAAAATAAAAAAATACAAAGCCAAAAAAAAGAAAAAAAAAACATTTTTGCACAAAAAACTAAACTAAAATCCACAAAATGTTCAACAACAAAACAAGCAAAATCACTTAATTGTGTGCTCCAAGTGTTTGACTGTATCTAGCTATGTGTGTGTGTGTGTGTGTGTGTGTGTGTGTATCTAACAGATACACAGATACATTTGCCATAGCTTCTAATGCATGTGTGGCGTGTGGAACTGCCATCCAATCGGCCCCATCTATCATCAGGCGAGATCTCAGTTCGCAATGTTGCCGGCAAAAATATAAAAAAAAAACCAAAGAAACAACTATCTTTGGCACACCGAAGCTATATACCCTTTCAATGGTCTTCTAAGAGCATTTTGAATGCCAACTTTGGTTTTGATATCTTGCAAAACATAAAAGTTATTCATACAAACAATTTGCATGAAAATAAAGTATCGTCGATTGTTCCTCCATAGCAGACAGACCTACAGAGGGACATGGCTATATCGACTTAGTCCTGACCATGAATATATATACTTTATGTGGTCGAAGACGTCTCCTTCGAGACTAACTTATAATACCCTCTTGCAAGGGTATAAAATGAAAAAAAATTGGTTTTTGATTTCATTTTTTTTTTTGGGTTTTTTTGTTTGTCACAGAAAGTCGAGTTCGAAAATTCGAAGCGTTAATTAAATGTGCAGATATTTACATATAATGTTTATAAGATAAACAAAAGTAACTAATCTATAAGCCCGAAAGTTAAATACACTAGCCAAACGCTTGAGAATACGAACAAACGAGTTTAAATTAAAGTGGAAACAAATATAGAATTTTCATATTATTCCAAAGTTTTTACAATATCTTAATGGTATTTTATTAAATATTCGGTATAACAGTCTGTTGCAGCTTATATGTTATTAGCTTATTAGCTTATTTGTATATAATAAGTACATACATCCGGTTTAAATTTATATTATTTATTTTATTAATCTATTAAAGCGCATTTTACAATAAATTGCATGATTTCAGAAGCTTAAATTTTAGATAAAATGTTCATATTACAGATTCAATATTATATCTATCGATAATTTTAATAATAAATTTTAAATAAATAATATTAAAATGAAAATATTGCAAGTAATTAAAAGATTATATACTTTTCTACAGAAAAGGAACTAATGAACTTTTTAGTGATTGTTTCTTAAATTTTAAAATATTTAATTGAAATATCAGTTTTAATTATTGCCTTGTATGCCTCTTAATATATATATGTTTATAGTTTAATAGTTATTAGATAGTTTCTGATAACTTAATTACATTATATGAAAACTGCATTTTAATTTAAAAATCTACAAGCTCGTAGAAAAAGAAAAGACATTTCAATTGTTTGCTGGGTTATAAACAGAAAACCTACCAAAAGTATATATAAAACTCTATTACAAATTTTTGGCAAAAATATATTTAAATAAAAAGAATGAAACAATAAAAAAAGTGAATGCTTTGGTCGTCTTTTTGTGACTCATTTTTTTTTTTTTTTAAATTTTTTTTTGGCTCTTTTTTGCGTGTTGCAAATGAATTTTTTTAAAGTCGTGTATCGTATCTCTCTAGCAATTGTGCTTTACCTGTAGTTTTATGTTCTCGCTCTTTTATCGCTCTTCTCTCTCTATTTATTCTCTCTCTTTATTTATTCTCTCTCTCTCTCTATAGTTTGGGGCCAAAGCTTTTCTATATTGAATTAGACAACTGCACAAATTACGTTAAATTTTTTGGCGCTCAACAAACACAAAAAAAAAAAAATTAAATTTGCCATTTATTGTTGCTGTTTTTGTCTTTTTGTTCTAACCTTGAAATGAAATTTGTTGTTGTATCATTGTTGTATCTATAACATTTTTAAAAATGAAATAAAGCAAATATATATGTAATAAACAGATCTTAGACATTATGAAGCAGATACTTATGTACATACATAATTATATTGAAATAAACAAAACAAATAAAATAAGATGTCAATGGAATCTTATGGCCAAATGGCTTAAGTTTTAAAAAGGCTTAAAAAAAGTGAAAAGATCTTGTAGACTATTTAATGGATCTCTAATAACTTATTAAGTCAAAGTTTTTAGTTTAAATTGTACTTTGATTGTAAATTTATTGTAAAAATAAACAAGTAAGAATGATATAGCCGTATATAGCCGACTACGGGATACCCTGTACTCAGTCCGAGATCCGCAAACACATATGTATATGTTATGTACTCTCAAATACATACATTTAAATCAAGCATTAAAATATTCAGCAAATATTGTAGCAAATTGGCCAAAATTGCAACATTTATATTAAAAAAAATAAATAAAAAAATAAGAATGTTATATGGGAGATGATTCTTCTTATTTTATTTAAATTATTACAACAAAAATAAATAATTATTATAATTAAAAACATGAATGTTTTATAGTAGTAGTATACCCCAAGTAGGTTCTGTATGTATCAACTGTTTTCTTTAATTTTTTTATTTCTTAAATTGATTTATTGTCCAGAACAGTCAGCACTTATGACTACAACAGGGCAGGTAACTTTATTGGACTTAAAAGTCACGCCTAATCTATTAATATGCTCGATTAAGCTAAAAGTTTTGTTTTTCTTTAATAACTTCAATGTTTATTATCCGAATTAAAAACAGCATTAGAATAAGAAATTATCGACTTGAGCTCTGCTAGTCTCTGAGATCTATGTGTTTATACAGACAGCTAATGATACTGGTCAGGAATATATAACTTATACGGTCAGATATGCCTATAACATACAGTTGTTTTACGAATTTTTATTAGTTACAGTATGTAATTAAGCTTGTTTTATAATAGAAATATTTTTTAGTCTGTTTACATTTATAGAATAATACACTCAAAAAAAAGTGTACATCCAATTGTGGAAAACTGACGTCAGTGGTTGGAAAAACAGGATAGAAATAGCGCCATAGAAATTTTTTTATGCCCTGTAGATTTAATTACCACAAAGTGAAGAAAATGTTGTTTAAATGTTGAAATATTCTGTCATGATCGAATTAATTTCGATAACTCGAGGAATCCTATTCTACCAAACATGGAAAAAATCTATAATTTTATGTCAATAATAAAAAAAATCCGTTATTTTTTTAAATTTGAATAAAAAAATTACTTTACTTTGGTTAAAGAAATAAGTCAACATATTTTGTAAAAATTTATATTGAGCATAGAAAATTTTCTGCAGGTTAATGAATTTTATATTCATTTCATAGAACACCTGGATTTCATATTGTAGAAAATCCATACTTCCGATTATAAACCCATAATTTTTTTCGTTTATTCATATCATAGAAAATATATTCGTACTGTGGAAATTTTCACTTCTTTGTAGAGATTTATACTCTGTTTGTAGAATTTTATTTTATTTTTTTTATCGAAGGTGTTTCTATACTTAAAAAAATTTATTTTTTCTTAGTGTATAATTTTGGACATGGTTAGGTTAAATTAAATTAGATTAAAGCGGCAGACTTTGTTCAACAGAAATTTAGTTAATCACTTAATTTAAGAATTTTTTTGTTGTAGACTAGATGAACTTGCTTCTTGTCTATAGAAAGTGTTAGAAGTGTTTTCTAATAAATTCTAATGCAATTAAGATAATTCTCTGCCAATTTAATTTTTAAGCCACAAATAAACAATAAATAATATTTTGGTTAATTGGATTTAATATCTAAATCTAATATCTAACCAAGTATTTATTTTACCAGTAAATGTAGTTTCAATGCTCTACTTTTAAGATCTCCAATAACTGGCAAATTTCTGTCTAATTTCTGTAGACGCTTCGTTGGCAGTGAAAGTTGTCAACGTCCATGTTGACGCCCCCGGTTCCGCAACTTGCCTCCCCCATTTGCCACAGTCCACGATTTCTACTTAAGTTTATTTACTTTTTTTCTATTTTTATTTCTATTTCAATTGCAATTTCAATGGCGTGTGGACACACCAAAGATTCAACCAATGACAGGCGGCGTTTATGGCCATTAATATCTGACGTTCATTCGTTTCTTCTCTTTGTATCTTTCATGTGTGCATGTGCATTTGTACAAGAGTATCTTGTATCTTGTATCTTGTATCTGTGCGTGGCTATTGTGTCTCGGCTGTCAGGTGTGAAGTAGGTGGAGTTTTGTCTGCTACTTTTGTCTCATCATTTAAAATTGCATTGCGATTTGCTTGGTTGCCCCCCTTGGGCGGGGGTTTACGATTACGCATAGAGTGACTGAATGTGGCATAAAATAAATAACAATACTAAATGCTCTACAATCTTTACTTCTGTACTTTGTAAGGCAAATATTGAGTTACATTGGGCTTTAATCTCTTGAAAATTTAAAAAAAACAAAAAGTTGTAAATTTTGCAATTAATTTTGTATGTAGACTAACCAACCCCTTAACATTCACAACGATTGCAATATCAAAAAATGAATTAGCCTAGCTTAAAGCATTAATACTTCTATAAAGCTCGAATCAACTCTACTAAAAAACGTTATCTCATAAAAACTTGTAACTTTTTCAATATTTTGACAAAATTGTCTGTCATTAAATACACTAGTTTACAGCAAAAAAGGAGCTGGGCTCTCATATATTTTTTTTGGTGTATTTTTGAGCGCTGATTTCAAAAATGCAAGCCATTTATTTTTTCAAAGAATGGTTTTCGAGAAAACCGCGAATAGCTAGTTTTTTGGCAGTCTTTCGACTTATTTGTTCATATCTACAATAGATCTTATTTGATCTTAAATATTGTTACACAATCTAATAGATAATTGTATCCCCTTTGTAACGGTATGCCGTTTATGCGGATCGAATAAGAATTAAAGCCATTACAAACTCTCAAATTTGAAAAATGTGAACTTTTTTTGCATTTTTGAAAAATTGCTGAATTTCAATTGGTCTTTTAAAAATGTAAAAAATTCGTTTAAATACTTTTTAAGATTTATTATGTTAGATAATTCTTTTACGAATATTTTAAGTATATATTTGTCCAAATCGGTCAATAAATATGATAGTTATTCAGCAATTAGTAAAAACACCCAATATAGAAGTATATGAGAGCCCAGCTCCCTCGATCAAAAAAAAATTTGTAAACTAGTGATATCATCAGCGTTGCATTTTCGAAACCATTCTGGCAATGTATCTGCTAACATTAATTTGAATAATCGCACGCATTTAAAAATAAATATATAAATTGCTCATTACATTTCTAAGAGCGAAAGAAGAAAGAGAGCAGGGTGGGGCAAGTCTTTGGGGGGGAAACATGCAACACTTATAGATAAGTAGTAGTGTGACTTGTACTGCAGGTTGGTGGGGGCAATATGTTGGCTTTGCTACTACCAGGGCAACTGCAACTGCAACTGCAACGACGACAACGAACGCATAAATTGTAAACACTGTCGCGCTGCCAATGGAGCGCAATAATTCACAAATAGCAACAGCGTCGACTGCGACTGCGACTGCGACTTTAACTTTAACGGCACGAAGTGCAACTGCATTGCCACAGTCCCAGTTGCAGTTGCAGTCTCTGTCGTATCAGCAGTTGCTGCAGTCCCCTATCCCCTATCCCCTATCCCCTAGATTAGTAAAGTTAGTTCCTGCACGACCGTTTCTACTAGAGTTGGGCGATATTTATCACAAGTATTTTTAAATAACACTCAATGTCGTGACAACATGAAGGAAATATCAGTGACAAAGTCACTGCTCAAATGTTCAATATTATGGTAAAAATTAAAAAAAAATTTTGTTGTTTGGTATTTTGCAAAATTTTTGATTAAATAAATCTCAATACTCAAAAAATTATAAGATGTATTTTTTTTTTAAATTTTTACGCTTCTTTAAAATCAGCTGATTTGAGTTCTTTTGAGAGTTGAAAAACTTCTGAAATTCTAATGTGTGTTTGGTAAACCTAATAAAATAATGTAAAAATGTGAAAAGTTAATCAAGGCATTTAGAATAAGTTGTTAGTAGAGATTTTTTTATTTTTCAATAGTTTAATAGGTCAAAAACCTAAAAATGTATTCCTGTTCTTGAATACTTTAATATAGTGAAAAGTATATTCACAGTTGATTAAAAGGTTATTAAGAATATAACGAACAAAGTGGAAAATAGTTTTGGTCTTAGTATTCAGTTAGAAGAAGAATAAAAAGATAATTAAAAAAAATATTTCAAAATTGCATATTATGCAAAAAATTTTAAATTTTTGACTTTATATTTAAATTTTTTATAGTGCACTCTTCTTATTTTGTTGCTGCCCGATTTTGTTATACTCGTCTTGTATTTTTGCGTATTCTAGATTTAGTCTCAATACTTAAATAAGTTTAAAAAAAAACTTGTTTATATACAGATGTGTTAAATTGAAAAAATTTTAAAGCAATAGAGACTATTTTCAAATGCGACGATAAATTATTATTATTATTTCTGTAAACAAAATTCGTTTTAGTTTTTTTTTTATACCTTTGCAAAATATACCTTAATAATATACCTTAGGTATTATAATTATTTTAAATAAAACACGTTCCTGCATTTACTATGCGCTTAAATATACCTTATTTGTTACATTAAAATCTGTACACGTAGTCACAGTCACTGTTATTTATCACTGACACCAAAATCACAGTATTGCTCATCTCCAGTCTGTACTGACCCCCTATAAACTTGGTGCACTGTTTTATACCACACTATTGAGGTATAGTATCTCTATAGTCTGCCCTCCCCCTCTATCCCCCGTATTCGTAAAGTTAGTCCCTGCTCGGGCGCCGTACCATGCCAGACTGTGTTGAGGTATAGCTACATATAGCTATCTTGTTGTCTGTTTGCTAGCACGACGCGTTCATTTACGGGTTCAAGGTAGTTTAGTTCTCGTGCCTCATACGATTCCAACTCGTACTCGTACTCGGACTCGGACTCGGACTCGGACTCTCGAATCTTAACTTGCTACGATGCGATTCCATTCGAATCGATTCGATTCGATTCGATGCGGCAGTGCTAACTTCTTGTAATTGTTGTTGTTTGTTTGTTATTTCTGTTATTTTTGTTGTTGCTGACACGCATTGCGTTTTCAATTTAATTTTTCCAATTCATTTCGCAATTTGCCAGCGATTTCGTTTTCTTTCACAATTTGTTTTGACTTTGCCAATTAAATAAGCACATTTGGCGCAATCGCGAGCAATTATGTAAAATTCATTTTATTAAGAACTTCTTTACACGATTATAACACATTATATTTTTAGTACGCACTTAAGTTTGCAGAGAGTATAATTATATAAGGGATATATGAACAAATACTTTAAATATGACATTATAAATTGATATACATATATAACAACTTATACTTTATCTTAAATTAATTATTTAATCTTATAATAAAACGATTTAAACATAATTTCAAATGATTAAAAACTTCTATGTATAAACCAATATTATTTAATTTTAATTAATGTAAAAGTTACGAAACTTTATTTTTTTAAAAAAATTTGATTATTTCAAGAAATGATTTTTTTTATGTTAACATCTTAGTTAAATGGTTATTATGATCTTACATTTGATATACAGAATATCAGTTCACATAGAAAATACATTAGAATTGAAAGGTTAGTTCGCCTTCCAATATAATGAAAACCAAAAATACCCAAAGTACTTTAGTAATAATCTACAAGCAATCTTTTTAATCATTGTATAATAGCTTTTTAATATTTAAAGTGAAAAAAAAAATCAAAATATAATAATTTTATAGTAATTTTGGTCAAGTTTAATGGGTTCAACAAGCTAATCAAAATCTTGCTGCAACATCTCAATTCTTCAAGTCAATTACTCAATGGATCTTTGTGCCATGACATCAGAAATTAGGTTTCATCTATTGCATACCAAAAGATTGGCGAATGATGCGAAGAGCCAATAGCTCGGAACTCGTAGCCTCAGCACATGTTTCTACAGCACTTTACTTGTATATATTGTTGTTGTTGCACTGAGTATTATAGCTATGTCATAAACTTTGTAACACATTAAAGCACGCGATTGTGAGCTCTATAAAGTATATAAGTATATTCCTGATCAGCATGAATAGCCGAGTCGCTTGTCTGTCTTTATTTTAATATAACACCGAAGCGGACTCATATATCATATATATATATACAGCTGCGGTCAAAATAATAGTAGTGCCACCAGACATGAACTTAAAACATTGATATTTCGTAGGTACATTCGAACTTTTGTTTTCTGACTTTGTCAGATCATAGTGTTGAATTCACTTTTATGAAAAACTATCATTAGGACATAAAAGCTTTTATCATTTTTGAGATTTTCCTCTTTTTCGTGATCCATCCCTAATTTGAGCCGGTCAAAATAATAGTAGTGAACTAATCAAAACTAAAAAAAATTATTTTAAGCAAGAAAAGATTATGATTTGGTAGTTATTATTGTAATTTAACAAATTACAATATATTTTATAAAATTTTATTTGCTTAGAGTTGCAACAAAGGGGCGTGGCAAGCCTTACACTTCTGAGAAGCGTGCTCTTATTAAAATATTGATTTTTGGAGGGAAAACTTTGAAAGAATTGCAAAATTTGATTGAATGCTCGTCAATCATGATGAGATCCATCAAAAAAGTACTCGCCAAAAAAAGAGAAAAGTGGAAGATCTCGAATCATGTCCTAAAAACCAGTGACAAATGTTGAGATGTATTCGAAGCGCGACACGTTTGCTCTTGCAATACCTATAAAAAAAAGAACTTAAGTATGGACTAAGTTATAGAAATGATTCGTAGATGTTTGAGAAAAAATAATCTAGTAGCAAGAAGCTTGAGAAAAGTTCCGTTTTCGAATAAAATACCTGTCCAAAAGAGAAAACGGTTTTCTAAAGAACATAAGAAATGAAATGGAGAACTATTGTGGTCGGATGAGTCCAAAATTGTGTTGTTTGGTAGCCGAGGATCTCGACAATATGTAAGGCATTCACAAAATTCCGAATGTCAGCCTAGATTCACTTCCAAGGCCGTCAAACATTACACATTGCATTACACGCACTACTATTATTTTGGCCGCAACTGTATATATATCTATATCAAATAGCTGCCATTGGAACAATTAGTGCAAATTTCAATTCTTGTATGAAATACTTTCTCGTTTTTCAATACCAATAAGTTGATTTTATATTAGTAAAATCGTATAACCTTATATTCTACTACTTTTCTAAAAAAAAATCAATCAAGTTTTTAAAAATAATTTTTTATTTTTTATATATAGTTTGGTTAAATTTTAATAATAAAACTAAATAAGGAACAATCGGTTAATAATTGAGTTTTTGTATGATAAACTCTGTTGCAAGGGTATACAACAATTTACTAGATACGGCAATCCAAAAGATAGCTGTTGTTTGTTGTTAATGGATATGCCCGTTTAGGACAACAGGCCACAAAGTGGGGCTGCGCCCCTTTATGTATCTGTGTGTTTGTGTATTTGTGGGAGCCGCACGCTTGCCGAGACCTTGATCCCGCATTAAAAAGTTGGCACGTCGTCGTGGGGCAACAGCAAAAAAAACATAAAAACTAAAAAGAAAAGATAAAAGACAAGAAACAGAGTCGGAGCTGGAGCTGGAGATGGAGCAACAAAGGATGCACAACATGTGGCCAGCCAGCCGCCAGTTGTCTGCCTTTGAAGGGAAGGCATGTGGGAGCTGCAGGAGGGTAGGAGTAGGAGCAGAAAGGGGGGTGTTGTACCCAGCCTGCTTGGCATGCAGTGTCCATTTGTGCGGCACTCCTCTCAATCAGCCGCTGATGATCTTCATTGTTTTTAATTTGCGTCGCAATTTTATTTCATTTTATTTTTTTTTATTATTTTCTAAAGTTTCGTTTGCTGTTTTTAAATTAAATGTTAAGCTTTGTGTTTCTTTTCATTTATAAATTCTATTATTTTTCGTAACATGCGTTTGACATGCAAATTAATTTGTTAAAGTTACGATTTTGATAAGGTTTTTTTTTAGGCATCTAAAGGAAAGTATCTTAATATCAAATAATGGCTTTGTTCTTTAAGCCAGAACTGGTGTCATGAACTGAAAAACTTTGCGAATCTGTGAATAAATATAATTTTCAAAATAAACGACAAATTGTCAATAACCTACTGTATATAGTGTTAAGGTTTTGTTAAATATTGCTGAATTTTTTCTTGGGTGTTTTTACTAATTGCTGAATAACTATCACATTTACTGACCGATTTGGACAAATGTATACTTAAAATATTAGTAAACGAATTATCTAACATAATTAATCTTAAAAAGTATTTAAACGAATTTTTTACATTTTTAAAAGACCAATTGAAATTCAGAAATTTTTCAAAAATGCAAAAAATGTTCACATTTTTCAACTTTGAGGGCTTGTAATGGTTTTAATTCTTTTTCGATCCGTATAAACGGCATATCGTTAGAAAGGGGATGCAGTTATCTTTTGAATGCTGTAACATTATATAAGATCAAATAAAATATGATGTTGATATGAACAAATAAGTCGAAAGACTGCCAAAAAAAACTAGCCATTCGCGGTTCTCTCGAAAACCATTCTTTGAAAAAATAAATGGTTTGCATTTATGAAATCAGCGCCCAAAAATACATCAAAAAAGTATATGAGAGCCCAGCTCCTTTTTTGCTGTAAACTAGTGTAATTAATCTTATTACGATATTAACCCAAGTGCAACTAAAAATAAATAATTCAGTTAAATCAAATACTCAGCTATTTTCAAAATTAACAACACTATTTCAAAATGTTCTTTATAATAAAACTCTTACAAATATTTGGCTATAAATTGTATTGAAAATTACTATAGATGTTTATGTATTAGTGCAAGCTTTTAACACTTGTCATATTTTGCATACATTGAGCTTAAAGCTTTCAAAAGTTTCTTAATATGTGAGATGGGTATTTGAATTAAAAGCGTGTATTTGTGTTGGTAGAGACTAAATATTTAGGCCTTTTTGAGTTGTATTTATATTAAATTAAAACATTGCTAGCCGATTAACATAAAATAATAATAAATATATATAAATATCTTTAAAATAAAACTGTTATGTATTTTTAAGCCGAGTTTTAGAGAGATCATAAATAATTCGTCTTAATATCATTATAATATCATTGAGTACTTGATCACTTTAACATAATCTTTTCTTCAATTTTACTTGCAGTTTGACTAAAAAATATAAAAAATAAAAATCTGCCGATTCTTGGAAACCCATGTCCAGAAATTCAAACACAAAATTACATTTTCTGTCTAGGTTTTGAAATAACCATGTGAAAATTTAATGTGTTCGGTAAACGATTTGAAATCTCAAAGAAGAACCGCAGAAAGCTTGAAAATAAATTCAAATAAAACAAAAGCAAAAAGGAAAAGAAGAAAAACCACAAAATCAATGCGAGAATTAAGAAGAAAGGAATTTTAAATGATAACTATGATAACTAAGCTATGAAAAGAAACAAAAAAATTGCAAAAATGTGCAAGAAAATTCAATAAACAAAGGCAACAATAATCAAGCGAGGAGCTTACAAAAAAGGACGAAGGACAAAAGTAGACAAAGAATTGTTGTGTCTCGTCAAAAGAACACAGCACAAAAAATCCAAAAACAGTAACAACAAACAAACACAACAGCAACAACAACAACAACAAAATCAACAACAGCAACAACAACACAAAATGGCCATAAATTTCTCGGCCTCCTTTGCGGCCTGCATAGCAGCAGGCCTGAAGGTTCCCCGCCAGATAATGTACTGCATCACACAGGACACGGGTCAGCCGTATGTGCTGTACAAGGACTCGCAGGATGCAGAACGCAATGCTGGAGCGATTGGGGCCAGTGCCGCCCAATGGGGCAGCGAAATGTATCCCAACATTCAGCAACAGGCCCAACAACATCTCAATGCCCAGCAGCAACAGCAGCAACAACAGCAGCAGCAGCAGCAACAACAGCAGCAGCAACAGCAGAATGCAACAGTCGCTGCGCAGGCAGCAGCGGCAGCAGCTGCTGCGGGGCAGCCCCAGAGTCCACCAGGTGGCCAGGAGCCACGGGACAACGGCAGCGGCGATGGACGACAGCAACAGGTGTCGCCCTCATCCAGTCCGTATCCTTCGGTCCAACAGCAGCAACAGCAACAACAGCGAGCAAATGGCAATGCCGATGAGGATGCCATGAATCAGGTGAGCATAAAGAAATATTTCTCTCTCTATATGCCGGAAGAAGTAGTACACTTCTAGGGTACCCTAGAAAACAAAAACATTTTCTTATTTATACTTGTGTTAGAAACATCAAACATTTGTTTTTATATCAGGAACTGAATATTCTGTAAAACAAAATTTATTTTTTACTTCGGAAAAAACTTGAACCTATTCAGTTGAGTGGCAGTGTATGCTAGATTTCCTTATTCCAATGAATATATTTGCATTTATTAAGGTAAATGAGATAGTCTTAAAAGAAATTACAATAGATCTGATAGATCTCTTTACTATTTGAGCAGCTTTTAAAATATTAAAATAGTTTTACTAATACAATTCATTTCAATTCATTTCTTTCGCTCTATGCTTCTATTCAAGGGGAAAACAAATTCAATTTAATTCCAATATTTTCTTCTATATATGCCCTTAACTTTCAAGCGAAAAGATACTCATTCTAATGTCTTGACAATGAAGAATGAATTGCAAGCACTCTTTTTTCAATACATTCAATTTGAAGCTTCTTGAAACGATTTAAGAATTTTATATAAAAATAGTAAGTGTTTCTTCACCATTTTATAATCTACAATTATTTTAGTTTTATGCATTTTATGCAATAAGTAAATTAAATTAAAATGTTACAGTTGAAAAGCAATCGCTAAAAATCTGGAAGTACTAAATTTTAGCTTTAATAAAACATTGAGCTTAAAGGGAAAATAAAGAAAAATATTTAAAAAAGAAGTACAACCCTTAATTTGAGCCGGTCAAAATAATAGTAGTGAACTAATTAAAACTAAAAAAAAATTATTTTAAGCAAGTAAAGAATATGATTTGGTATTTATTATTGTAATTTGATAAATTACAATATATTTTATAAAATTTTATTTGCTTAGAGTTGCAACAAAGGGGCGTGGCAAGCCTTACACTTCTGAGAAGCGTGCTCTTATTAAAATATTGATTTTTTAAGGGAAAACTTTGTAAGAAGTGCAAAATTTGATTGAAGGCTCATCAATCATGATGAGATCCACCAAAAAGTACTCGCCAAAAAAAGAAAAGTGGAAGCCCTCGAATCATGTCCTAAAGACTAGTGACAAATGTTGAGAAGTATTCGAAGCGCGACACGTTTGCTCTTGCAATACCTATAAAAAAAGGACTTAGGTATGGACTAAGTTATAAAAATGATTCGTAGATGTTTGAGGAAAAATAATCTAGTAGCAAGAAGCTTGAGAAAAGTTCCGTTTTCGAATAAAATACCTGTCCAAAAGTGAAAACGGTTTTCTAAAGAACATAAGAAATGACCGCTTGAAATATGTAGAACTATTGTGGTCGGATGAGTCCAAAATTGTGTTGTTTGGTAGCCGAGGATCTCGACAATATGTAAGGCATTCACAAAATTCCGAATGTCAGCCTAGATTCACTTCCAAGGCCGTCAAACATTACACATTGCATTACACGCACTACTATTATTTTGACCGCAGCTGTATGTTTTAATGCTATTGGGAAATGTAAGTTTATAGGTTGATTCTTTTATATATAAAATATATAAATTATACTTCAGATAGCTACTCCTTCTAAAGCTATCTTTATAAAAGAATACCTTAAAGCATCTGAATAATATAATATATAATATAATATAATAAGTAATATAATTACTTTAAGGTTGGTATTGTAAGCAAAATAATATTGAAAAAGTGTAACTTTTTTTATGTGTATTAATTTATTTATATATTTTTTGTGTCTCTTTCCAGCTTGCTAATCAACAGAACTCCGCACCAAATCCTAACCAAAGCAGCAACGAGCCGCAGCATGCACCCACGAATGGCGGGGAGGCTGGACAGGGTAATCCGCATGTGCAACAAAATGGCGGCGGTCAGCCGCAGGGTGATCCCGGCAACGGCTTCCAGACGCCGGACTATTATGCGCCGCGTCATGGTGCGCCGCAGGGCGGCATGTTGGCGCCACCTGGCTTCCCGCCGTTGCATTATCTGAACAAAAGCGTTCTGCCCATGGAGCAGAACGGTGGTGAATCCTATGCGCTGCCCGAGCTGCTGCCGGGCCAGCAACAGCAACAGAATGGGGCGCCACCGAATGGTGGCAATCAGAACGGTGGTCAGGCAAACGGTGGCAATGCGGGCAATGAGGGCGCAGCGGCGGCCAATGGCAGCGGAGCCAGCGGTGGCGCCTCATCGGGCACAACGGGGACAACAGGCAGCGGCCGGACGGGGCCAGGACGTCCGCACAAGAATAAGCCGCACAGCGATTTGCGGCTATTCAAGTGCTTAACCTGCGGCAAGGACTTCAAGCAGAAGAGCACATTGTTGCAGCACGATCGGATACACACGGATGCACGGCCGTTTCCGTGCTCCGAATGCGGCAAACGCTTTCGCCAGCAATCGCACCTGACGCAGCATCTCCGCATCCATGCCAACGAAAAGCCATTCACCTGTCCGTATTGTTCGCGCAGTTTCCGGCAGCGCGCGATACTCAATCAGCACATACGCATCCATTCGGGTGAGAAGCCCTTCGCCTGCCCCGAGTGCGGCAAGCACTTTCGCCAGAAGGCCATCCTCAATCAGCATGTGCGCACCCACCAAGGCGAGCGACAGTTAACACATCCATTACCGATAACGATAACGATAACGATAGCGAAAGCGATAGCGATCACGATAGTTAGCATATCGACCCATTTATTAACTGTTCTCGTAGTGTTAGCGCGGATCTTTAGATTCGCAAACGTTTGGCTAACAACGTTTGCAGCAATGCAAATCCCTTGCAAAATTCTAAAACTTACAACAAAATTGAGCGATGTTTTGGCCTAAATTATATATAAATTTTTATTTTTTTTTAAAACTTATTCAAAATATTAAGAGTGCCTGACTTTTTGAGTGTATCGACGAATGGATTTAAAAACAAGATTCGGCACGCCGAAGTTAAAAACCCTTGCAAGAACATTTGAAAACTTTTGCATAGAATAACTCATTTTTAACACAATTGTTCCGATGGGAGTTATGAGATATAGTGTTCCGATTTTGTTCAAACTTTTGTTCAGATTGTATTGATACATTTCGAAACAAAATTATAATACCCTTTTGCAAGGGTATACAAAATAGACATGCTTCTGAAGTATAGATTGTAAGGTGAAATATTTAAAATAAAAAATAGAAATCGTCAATAAATATTTAGCTTGACTAAAAAAAGGATAACAAAATATATAAAAGTAAGGAGAATTTACAAGATTTTCACAAATTTCTTTCCGTTTTTGATACAAAGAGTCAATTTTCTACCTGGGAATTCTATGATATCTATATGATCCTAAATACAACCATACATTTTCCATACTAATTATATTATTATAAAACTTACAATTGATAACATTGAATTAAGATAAAAATGAAAACAAAATAGCTTTCCAAACAAATAATCCTTCTATGTCAGCTTTTAATTTAAATATAATTTTATATAAAGCAATGAAATTTAATCAAGATTTCTTGATTAACTGAATAATTGAATGTCAAACAGATTGCTTCTATGGAAGCTTTATGACATAGTGATCAGATCTGGCCTATTCCTGCACTCTCTCCATATATATATATATATAGTCTGCTCCAAAGTCACTATACACTAATCTTAAATATGGATATAGGGATTAACATAGAGCAGACTCTATATACTGAAAATATAGTTTAAAGTGTATTAGTACAAGTCAATTCGAAATAATTCACAAAAAAAAAAAAAAAAATTAATCAATATTACTTCATCAAATTTGTCATTCCATTTCGAAGCTCAAAAAGTCAAAAGCTAGCAAAAAAAAATAAAATAATTCACTTAGAGAGGAATATAAACTATATCTCTAGTTTAGTAAAAGATGTTAGGTGAATTATACAATAAGTTGAAAGGTGGCTGTGAGCCAAATTTAAGCGCTGCTAACAGTGGCAATCTCTGGCTTAATTACTTTCATGTGAACCCGGCTGCGGTACAACACGTCCCCACAACAGATGTCTCACCGCATCTCATCTTCAAGAACGGACCGCATCCGACGCTTTGGCCCTCAGATGTGCCATTCCCAGGCGAAGAGGCTGACTCGAAGGGTGACATTGCCGTTTCCGGCGGTGGCTACCATGATGACGATTCCCAGGGCACACCCGATGGCAGCGGTGGCATGCACTATCCCTCATACTTTAAGGATGGCAAGGGTGAGTATCTAGCTGGCTATTAATATCCGCATGCAGCCTATTAATTGGAGTTACTAGCAGGTCAGAAGATTCTACCCGAAGTACTGCAACATATTGGAGTACGGCCAGCAAATATGCCGCTCTACGTCCGCTGTCCCATCTGCGACAAGGAGTTCAAGCAGAAGACCACACTCCTTCAACATGGCTGCATACACATCGAATCGAGGCCGTATCCTTGCCCGGAATGCGGCAAACGCTTCCGTCAGCAGTCGCATCTCACTCAGCATCTGAGGATCCATACGAACGAAAAGCCCTTCGGCTGCATGTACTGTCCACGATTCTTCAGGCAGCGAACTATTCTCAATCAGGTGAGTTGAAAGAAACAAACATTTCTAATAAATATATTGTAGTAAAATTAGCTCAAAATATTGAATATATTGAATTTCTAAAAAGAATTAAGAATTCTTAGTTAACTTTAAAATACGAGTACTACAAAATAAATGCAATTAATGAGAGTTATTAGGAATTAGACTTATTTTCTTTTATAATGAGGTTTATTTCAAATATTTCTAAATGTTTTCTAATTAACTTATATTCATTTCGCGGAATATTGTCAATAATCGATCAATCAAAAAAGTAATCATTTAATTTTAATTTTAGAAACAAATGAGCTTGAATATTTATCTATCTTTTTCTCTATCTAAGACATTTTTGTGTAGCTTTCTAATATGTCGTAGGTTGGCACTCTGATTATGTTTAATAATGTCAAAAATATATCGGGAAGTAAATGGAAAATGGATTTAAAATTTGAAACTCACGCAGTAGACTTCAATCATAGTAATATTGTAGAATATGATTAGTTTAAGCGAGAGCGTAGGAACACATGCTGGGAGAGCTAGTATAGTATAAGCTTGAAATTGTTAACTTAATTTAATCCAGTTTCGTATTCGAAAACGCATATCCTTGCATATTTGTTAAGAGAGCAAAATAAAAGTGACGCTTTAAGAAGCGTCATTATTGATGGGGAAACTCGAGTTTATGTCGAACTGGAATTTTATTGATTTTTTAAAATTTATGTAGCTTAATTTTTACACCCATATCCATATCATATTCATAACCTATCCATATTGGAAACGCGGCTTAAAGCTCAAATTGTAATTGTAATTGTGAATGAAGTTCGATTGTGCTGTAAAATTTGGATTGTAATTTAATTCTTGTTCAAGGTAAATTGGAGCTAAGACTATGTTTACCAAAGAACAACAAAATGTTGAAATGATTATTATATTCCTAAACCAACAAATAATTTATAAGAATTTAAAAAAATGTTTAGTAGAACTTAAAATTAACTGCTTCTATATTAGAAATACATAATTAGTTTTTCTAACTATTGTATTATTTTTTATTTTCCTCACAGCACTTGCGCATTCATACCGGGGAGAAGCCCTACAAGTGTGGACAGTGTGGCAAGGACTTCAGACAGAAGGCGATTCTGGATCAGCATACACGCACCCACCAGGTAGTTGTAGCCTAGCCGAACCCCCCAAATGCTACACTCAATCCAAGGAGGCAGATTCTAATATAAATATATATGTTTAATACATTCACAGGGCGATCGTCCTTTCTGCTGTCCAATGCCCAATTGCCGGCGACGCTTTGCCACTGAGAATGAGGTGACCAAGCACATAGACAACCATATGAATCCCAATAGCACCAAGGTGCGACGCCAGCAGCAGCAGCAGCAGCAACAGCAGCAGCAGGTGCAACAGCAGCAGCAGGTGCAACAGCAGCAGCAGGTGCAGCAGCAACAAAACAATGCTGCCGCCTCGGCGGCTGTGGTGGCCAATCATTTGATGAACGATGCCAAGAGCTTGGCGGCACAGCAATTCCTCAACAACAACAATCCTGCCACGGTGGACAACAAGGCCAATATATTGCCGGTGCGCAGCATGGCGGCGAATGCGGCAAATGCGGCAGCTGCCGCAGTGGCTCAGCAATCTTTGGTCAAGAATGAGCTATACTTTCCACAATGCTATGGCCCGCCCTTCCAGCATCCCTTCCACGCCCAGCAGCAGCAGCAACAGCAGCCAAGTGCGGCACATGCAAATGGTGGACCCACACCGCCTGTGACTGTCACTGTGGCCAATGCGGTGGCACCGGGCGTTGTGGTGCAACAGAATGCGGCCACCTCTGTGGTGGCCCAGTGACATCCCACCACTGGAGCAGCTGGAGCACAACAACAGCAGCAGCAGCAACAGCAACAGCAACAACAGCAACAACAACAGCAGCAGCAGCAACAGCCTGTGGCGGCAACAACAACACATCATCCGCCACCGCCAGCGCCGCCAACAACAGCGCATCATATCACGGCCACGGGTGCGGCAACGGCCACGCCCACTTCAGCACACGCCTCAACGGTGGCAGCCCCACAAACGGTTACCTTATCGATAACATTGCCGCCACCGCCGTCAGCTCATCCGGCGCATCCGGGGCATGCAGGGCATGCGGGGCACGCTGCCACGCCCAATGGCGTTGCGCCCCCACCACCGCCGCCAACCCTCTCGCATGCCATACCCATACACCCACACATACACTCGATATTCGGATCTCTATGATGTCATCAGTAAGGCAACTCCCCACATCATCCACAGCAACTGTAAGAAAAAAAGGAAAAGGAAAAGGAAATAAAAGAAACGGGGAAAATCAATCCAAAATTAAGGCACGCCTACAATTTTTCTGGCCTATAGCGCTATAAACTATTAAAAATATTATTAAAGTTTCTTAAGTTTAACAATAATGCAACAAAATTCTCCCTAGTTTCTAAAACTAATCTTAAAACTTATGTTAAAAGGCAAAACAGAGTTTTGAACAGACGAGTACTAGTCTTTTCGAAAAGGACTCTAAACTCCTTTCAAAAAACCAACAAACACACACAAAAAACATATTGAAGATTATCTAGATGATGTTTAAGATGAAGATCAACCAAAACACAACGTTATACGATTCCTTTTCTTTAAAGATAATTTCATTTTAGGAATTTTACTTCTAAAATATTTATGACAACAATGATATACGATTTTTTAAGGCATACAGAGCAGGTGGGAGTTGGACGAAGGAATAAGGAGGTTAAAATTATGTGACGTGATAGATAGGGCAGCTAAGGATTGTGGGTGGATGGTGGCAAGAGCAGAGTTATAGGAAACATATGATGTTTAGGGGCGAATGGACGTTGCGCTAAGCAAATTATGTTTTAATGTTTTTTCGGCAAGAGACAGAGCAGCTAATTTATAAAAAAATATATATATTTTGCAGTTATGTTGTAGTATTTGGAATCTTGATTTTGAATTGATCTTCAGTTAAGATATACCATATAATTTATATATATATATTTTATTATATTATAATAAACTATTAGTTTATCTTTGATTTAATCGTATCACAAGCTAGCAAAAACTTGATTTTGATTTTTCTTGCTTATAATTTCTATTTCTATGGATATGTGATTTTTTGATTATATTTACCTAATAATAATAAAACTAATATGCAATTTAACATTATGATACACAATTTATAATATATTACATTTTAAGTTGTAAATTGAGTTTTGAAACAAACATTTGTTGTCTTCCCCCCTAATTGTTTGTGTGTAATTTATGTTGAGTTTTATTTTGTAATTAGTAATTAGTATATAGTATATTATTATATATATAATAAACCCCATTTTATGTCCACACATAGGCAAATCCCAAACCAATCCAAAAACAAAATCCAATTCACAAGAACAAATTGTTTAAACAAATAGCAAAAGGTTATTTAGATGTGACTCTTCAAGTGCCATACATAAATGAACAATAGTCAAATTAATTGGAAATGAACAGTGAACTCTCTTTTGAAATCAATCTGATTTACTTTATGATTATATAGACTTTGTGTGGATATAAAAACAATAAAAACAAATTTAGTTTCTTATCAAATTTTCCAATGTACCGTCAAAGCATTTATAATTGTTATTTAACTAATAGCATATGTTTCCCAAACAATACACAACAAATGAACAGAAATTAATTATAGTTATTCTTCCCCATTTTGCAAGTAATTCTACTCTTTATATATATATACTTATATATGTATAATTATGTCCGATTAATGTTAAGTTTCAATTCGAAATCAAATTGCGAAATTGATTTGTTTTTACTGTTTTAGTTTTTACAATTATGTTTGCATCTATTATTTAATCATTTTTAATAAACCAACAAATATATATATATTATTTTGACATTTCTAATTTATAATATGGAGTAAGTCTTCACATATATTTTCGGCACTACACTACACAACAAAAATTAATTTTTCGGCTTGGGCAAGGCGTCTGATTTTTTGTGATAGGCTCAAATAAAAACTTTTCGGCAACAAATGGGCTAATGAAAATTGTAAATAGTATCTTTTTGGCAAGAAAAAAAATTAAAAGTACATGCAAAAGTTTTATAGTTTAAAAACAAAATTATTGAAACAAATTGTTTGGCATTGTAAAAATTTTATTAAAACACCTATGAAAACAAAAAAGGTTAGTCAAAATTTTAAAACACTTTAGACACATTAAGAAACCAAAAAAAAAAACACAAATTGCATGGCAAACAGAACAACAACAACAACAAAACAACAACAACAACAACATATAAAAAACAACTACAATTTATACGGTATCCAAAAATATGGAGGCTTTTATTGGAATTAGACAAAATGAATTTCAAGATTAGCATGATTTGCTATAAATATAAAAACAAAATTAACACTAAGCTACAAACATAACATATATATACTTTTAGGCCTTTTTAGACAAAATTTTTAACAATTCTTTTGGCTTTAAACGAGAAAACGAAATCGAAAACGAAAACAAAACCAAAAACGAACACACACAAAGAAAACAAACACCTTTTGGCTTTAAATCAAAATTATGTTAGTTTTAGTTAACTAAAGTGAATATCTACTATAAATATTTATATCAATTATGGCAAATTATGCTATAATTCCAATAAAAGCAAAATTTAGACTGAATGTCGCTGTGATAAATGCAAAAAAACAAAAAATAATGAAAATTACAAAAAAAAAAAACAAAAAAATTAAAATACGGATACATAAAACTTTTGTAAATTTTTAGGCATTAAAAAAACAAAATTTATCACATGCACTTAAAAAAAAAATGAACATAAATTTAGGCGCTAAAAATTTATAAATCAAAAATCAAATTGTTAGCATAAAGAACTAACCAAAATTCTCCAAAAATGCTCCACAAAAATTGATGTTTTAGGTTCATAATTTAATTACAATTTTTCCAACCTAATTTCTTTGTATTATATAAAAGAAACTATATATTTATTATTATTTTCGTAGTTGCAATCAAAATTTTATAGATTGAAAAACCAAGACAAAAATTCATTGACAGCTCCAAAACGAAAAGTAAATGTGTAAAGCAGTTGCTTCAGTGGAATTTTCAAGAAATAAGCTCAAGAGCTAAATATTCTAACAAAAAAAAAAAAAAAACGACAAACCGGCTATGACAAACTAAAAGAGAAGAAATAAAAATAATTCTTAAGTAACAGAAATGAAACAATTTAAGACTTTGGGACATGACAAACAGCCTAGACAGACAAAGAAGCTAAGATAAGCTAGTTTAAGCCATATATGTGAACCAATCCAATGAGAACCCTGATATAATGAAAATAAACATAGTTCAAGTTATATAGAGCAGATTCTTCAATCTGCAAATGCAACACACAAAGTTACAAGCATACCTAACAACCTTACAATAGCCCAATTTAAATAACCAAGAGTACAAATACAAGTAATTTTTATAGCAGAAATTTTAATTGCAGTCTCAATAAAGCAACCATTATACAAATATGTATACATCATATAACCCAAAGACACCCAAACACACACAAGGCATGGATATGAAAAAAATAATAAAAAAAATAAAAACAATCAAAAATACCAACTTTGAAAATCAAAAATTCAAATATAAAATTCGAAAGCTACGTTTCGAACAAACTTGACAAAAAAAAACAAAAAAACCAAAAAAACTCGAGAAAATCCTTTCTTCTTAAAATTAAAAAAAACAAGAAATTATAATAAAAATAAAGTGAAACAACCTAAACATAAAAATTATGATAAAATATGTAAAAGTTTCCACATAATATTTGAGCATAAAGAAATATCTATAGAAAATTATTACACTTCCGGCTTACACTTCAGATCAAACCAAAACCAAATTCATATTAAATGCCTACAATAACAACAAAAATAAAACAATGTAAAAACTACAGAGTATAATAGATATAGAATAGTATAGCAGAGTTTCAAAAATCAAAGAGGAATATGATTAATATTCCTTGATACTCGGCTATACGATTCTATATCTATTTGAGAATGAATACATAATTGAGTACAGCCGCTTTCTGCAATAGTGATAATAGTTTTTAAGTCAACCATCAAAAGAGCATCAAATAAACCATGAAACCAACATAAACAACAACTTCAAGCAAATCAACAAACAGTAAGAGAAATGTTTAAAAATAAAAATAAAATTATAGGTAAATACACATTGAAATAGCAACGGTAAGCATAACTTAAACTACAAAAAAACTGAAACGATGAATTATAATAATAATTATAAATAACTGAATATAAAAATAATGCTATAAGAACTATAATATAATGATATAATCGAACGCTATTATATCGCGTCATAAGCCCATAAAAACCTGTTTGATTTGATTTCAAATTGAGGCAAGACAATTTGATGCATTTAATTCGAAACGATTTTTTTTTACTTGAATTCTCAAATATCAACAAGAACAAGAAATGAACAAATGAAAATGGAATACTTATATACATAAATAAATAAATAACGCTAGTTACATACCATATATACTATGTATGTACGAATGAAAATGAAAATGAAAATGAAAACAATATAGCATATAGTGCATGGAAAACCTAAACTCTTATATTATATGTACGGTGTATTATATTTTTTAACGTATTTAAATAAACACACTCTCTCTCTATATAAATATATATATATATATATACATACGATATATGTATCTACTTATATTTGAAGATAAATATATAAAAAGAAAACTGAGTAAACACCACAGCCAGAACAAAAAAATAGAAAGAATTGCAATAAAAAATTAAATAGAACCGAAGGAAATATACTTGTAAAATAGAAATGGAAGATATACATATATAGCATAAAAGCATAAACAAAATAAAACTGTTTTTATTTAACTGAAACAATGATGAACAAACAGCAACAAAACAAACAACAATAGCCTCGTTAGTTTTTAATAAATACATATAAATGAATCAATGAAAAAACTCTATACAAAAGATAATATTGCAAAAAGTTTGAAAAACAAAAAAAAAACCCAAATAAAAAACAAAATATGGTAACTTGGCAACTTGATTTTAGGGCTTATAAGTGCTCGATTTGATCTTGTTTCAATTTCATATCTTAATTTTGTGCAACAATCAAAATATGGTTCCTCATTACTTAAATATAAAATATAGAAACAGAAACAGAAACAGATATAGTACATACTATTTGTACAGTTCATTAACAAGTTAAATACATAGAGAAGAAGTATATATATATATACATAGATCATATTATGATACATAATGAAGGGTATTACTAAACAGAGATGTCAATATTCTACCTCGAATATATTGCATTCTATGGGTTAGTTCTATCTGATTAGATTAATATTTACTTATATAACTTATTATTATGGATAGGTATTCTAACTAATTTGATCAGAAATTTGTATTAAGTTCTTTTCTTTTATTTGTTTTGTTATCGAATTGCCAAATAATTAATAATTTCTTGTTCCTAAATATCGCCAATGTTCGAGATAGAGCCGGAGCCCTTAAATGCCAAGGAATAATATCATGCTGCCGAAGGAAACTTTTTGCAATACCAAATACCACACAATGTGCCCATAGAACAAGTAATTTATGATAAACAACAAAACAAGATACAACAAATAATAAACAAACGACAAAATCAAATCAAATGATTTATTTATATTATACTTATACTTATATGAAGCAAAGTTGTTGTTTTTGCAACCGAGAAGCCACAAACCAAGAGAAATAGTACCGAAAATATTTTACAGAATTTTTTACAATCAGAAACAGCATCAGTAACAAAAACAAAAACAAAAACAAACAAAAAATAATAATAATATAGCATAGCAGTAAAAACAATAGTTAAATACAAAAACAAAAACAAACGAAAAATGCAAACATAAGACAAAAAAATAGCAAAAGTCAAAAATCGACGAAAAATACGAAAAAATAAACTCAATTATATAGTAACATTTACTTAAAAATCCCTTTAAAACAAATGAAATAAATATTTGAGTAAGTGTTAAGTAAAATATGCAAACAAATATTTTTAAAACTTGCGCTCGCTTATGTGTAATAGCATAAAAAATAATTTAAAAATAAAGTTTATTATAAATAAGTTCTACAGAAATCAAGTAAACCCAGAACAATAGTTTGAATGAAAGAGAAAAACCCGAAAACAATTTGTTATGTTGGCATTTATTTAAAGATTTAAATATGATCATAAACTATGTTTTCAATAAATGCAATTACAATGCAATTACAATTATTATAAACGATTGACAGGGACTACCACATAATAACCATAGAAATAGCTGAGCAAACAGATTGAACAATAGAAACAAATTTTATTTAGGGCTCAGCTAAGAGATCACACAATTTATTATGCATATATATTATTATTATCATTATTACTATTATTACTATTATAATTATATTATACTGAACTGTAAACTGTACATAGGCAAGATACGAGAACGCTATAAATAATTAAAAAACAAATGAAACCCAGACAAAACCGCAATAGTACCAAAGTAAGTAAATCAATTATTTATTATTTTCATTGTATAAAATCAACAAATAATACATAGCTAAAATTTATGTTCTAACTAAAACTAAAACTAAATGCAAAATGAGTGTTAGAAACAAAACAACAGTTGAGAATCGAATGAGTTTCAAGAATTAATTCAATATTTTGTGTTAAAAAACAATCGCAACATATCCGCTAAGCTGTATAGCAGTTTTATACCCCTCAAAAAACGAAACAAACTTCATATTTTTCTTTTATCAGAAAGTGAGAAATAATAAATATATGTATAATTTATTTGTTGAGCAGTGTAACAAATCAAAAAGCCACAAATCAAACAATAGTGATACAAGCTGATCAGTTGGAAATAATTGCATTTTAGCAATTTTTATCTACCTGATACAGTTGCCATAGCCTGATTATAACTAAAAACGGAATAAACTAAACATTTTTTTTTTATTTAAATACATATATACAGTATTCTACATACTTACAACAACAATTGCAACAAATACAAATGCAAAACTGCAACCATAGTACAATAATAACAAATTTTTCTTATTGAATCACTTTTATACAGCAATCAACAACAAATGAAAAGCAATAGACAAAGCTCAAGAATTTAAATAAAAAAACAACTTTAAAGTAAAGATTAATAAAAGCAAGCAAGAATGTTGCTGTCGGCAATACCCGACTGCAATATACTCGGTTTTCACAATGAAATGCTTGAAGTATGGATCAATATATTCCAAGAGAATCATATAAAATTAAGTAAAATGAGCTTTAAAAATTCTAAGCCCAATCTCAATCAACTCTAAACTATTTAATTTTCAAAGTAAAACCTATCGTTAGCTGTTCTGAATTTCGAAAAGTGATTAGAATTCATTTTGAAAAGTTTCCCTTCAAATCTATAAAATACCTTTATACCTGAAATCTAGAGGAATAATCCTCATTTCATATTCTGAAAGAATGTTATGCGTAGCTTCTGGAAAATAATTTATTCTTCCCATAGAATTCTTATATTATTTTGGAAACTGAGCTCGATTTCATAGCTCCAATCATAATAATAATAAACTGTCAAATATTAATCATAAAATCAAAATGAAAAGTTGACATTTTTTATTTATTGGGAATAAGTATATAAGCCCTATCTGAAACGATATTATATTGGCCAAATCATAAAGGAATAGACAGATCCCAAAATAAGATTTCAATCTTTGAAAACCGAATATATTAAATCTTCATAAGATTCAACAAATAATTCAATAAACTGCAAAAACACTCAAAACCAAAATTAGTTAAAGAAAATCAAAATGCTAATAATAGTTATAATAATAATAATAAAAAATTAACAAAATTGAAATATACAAACGCAGAGAAAACTTAACAATATGAACAACAAATAAAACTATATACATATATTTTTTAAAAACGCAAAACTAACAATAGCTAAAAATGATTGTTAAACATATTTGTATATGGATTTATATAATTTCTATTAAATACATATGAAATGAAGAATATATACTATAAAAAGCGAACAACTACAAAAGCGAACAACTACAAAAATCAATTTTTTATATTACAAGAGACAGAACTTCAAACAAAATAATAATCTCACTTTACTGGTAAAAAGAAGAAATATAAGAAACAATTGGTATAAACAAAGAAAAATAATTAAAAAATGCACATGAACAGCAATAAAACTGGCTACAAAATTCATATAAATACTATTATGTACATTTTCTCTAAGTTTTCTTATGATTTCATTATGATTTTCAATCTAAACCAATTTTGATTTTCAATTTCCAGTACTTCAATTTGTATTTTGCACACAACATCAACAAGAACTACAACAAAACCCAATAAAAAAAACAAAAAAAAATATCGAATCTTTCAAAACTATCCAAATAACTGGCAAGCAAGTTTCGAAACTCAAGTTTTAAAAAATATTTGTGGCTAATATAAAACAAAAAACATAACATTAACAATTTGCATCTAGGAGATAATTTATCTACCTTTTGGCTAAATATAAATAAATTGATTCTCAAGAGGAAAGTAAACTATTTCTCAAGTAAAAATGTCCTTCAAAGAAGCGAGGATCGTCAAGGAAAACTTTGGTATAAAAAAAAAAAAATAATAAAAAATGATGGCTTGAACAAAAAGGCGAAAACAAAAATTAAAAGAAAAATCTTTGATATGGTAAACGCTCTTAAAAGACTTCTCGGCCTTTTCCAAAAACTGAGTCTCTCGGCTAATACAAGAAAAACCAAAACAAAGAAACAAACTCTCGGCCATTACAAAATTCAAAAATATATATTGTATGTATATTGAACATTCAGTGCAACTACAATTTAAATTAAATTAAATTTTGGAGCAACAAAAACAAAATTTACATTTAAGCCACAACGTATAAGCATCATTTTTTAATTAAATGAAAAACGAAAAACGAGAATTTCAGCAACATTTAAGTAATACTAAAAATATAATACTTTAGGTATTAAAATTAAAAATTAAAATTAATACTAAATTATGGTAAGCGAAAAAATCACACAAACAAAAAAATATTTATCAATTTTGAAACCGGATATGGAAAAAGAAATTCAAATGCATTATAAAAATCACACACATCATTACACAAAAAGAGAGTAAATAAGTACATATATAAAATCTCAAAATACAACGGAAATATACTAAACATAAAACAAAAAAAAAAAAAACCAAAAAAACTTAAAACAAATGGAAATTCAAAATTTTAATTGTTGTAAGCAAAAACCAATACAAGCTATATATACGAGCATATAATCAGCACACTTCTTAAATAAAACAACCCCCACACTGATGAACAATTCTACACGATCCCACAACAAACACACACAAAACACAACAAACTTAGACCACCAAAGAATCGAAGAATCGAAGAATCAAAGAATCAAAGAATCAATGAATCGAGATGAGAAACACAAAGAAAAACACAACTGAAACCCACAAAACACACTTTCCATTGGTTTAGATTTTAAGCATAATTTTAATAATGTAATCGTCAGCCAAAGTTAAAAAATAAAAGAAAAATACAAAAAAAAAACAATACTTTCAAGGCAGTCAAAAAATGTCCAAAATTAATCCAAAATACGATTTTAAGGCAAAAAAAAAAAAAAAAAAATTGAAAGAATTAAGCAAGTCAAAAGTAAAATATTTAAGCGAGTAATAACATATGCAAAACGTCGTCTAGTTTAATGTCGTCAAATTTTACTTTTTGTAATAATTATTAATATTAAAAGCATATATATTATATAACATGGCAACAAATGCAAAAGTATTGTATACGTCTAATCGACCTAATAATTTCAAAACATAAATCTTCCCCTATCCCCGACAAAAGAAAAAGCTAAGCAACAAATGCCGCGGCATGTGCACCAAAAAAAATAAAAAAAAACCCAAAAAAAAAATGAAAAGAAAAAGAAATTCAAAATTAAAATTAAATGAACCTACAATGAAATCCTGGCATCCAAAATAAAAACATAGAAACTACTTAAATTACGAACAAAAACACAACTTATATTATTATACAAGAAAATGAAAAAATGAAATAAATTGAATCTTGTAATATAAAGGGTTTGCAAAGTATTTTTATTACCAAGCCGATTTTTTAATATATTTATATATCAAATAGCAAATATAACAAAAATAACATTAATTTCAAAAACAATCCACCCTTTCATTGAGATCTATAAGGTGTAGTAATCAGATTTTGCTGAAATTTTAATTAACCAGATACTTTATAATACGAGTAATTAAACGCACAATTTAAAAGTTATCTTAATATATCTGAAAAACAAAAAAAAGTATTTGTTGAGCCCCAATTGTCCTCCGAATGTAACAAGATATAAGCGTTCGATCTAAATCAAGTCGGATCTATCAAAACTATGAATTGTTGAGATTGCTCAAGAGGTCTTGAAAAACAATTAGATTTTTATTGAACTTAATTACACTAGGTAAAAAAATTTAGCTTTTTTTTTGTATATTTGATCAAACCTACTTTTTCTGATACATATGATGCCCCAGATGACGAAAAACCACTTTAAAAATTTTTCTATGGTAAGACTTTTTTTTTTAAATTTTTTGAAATCTGGTATTTTTTTTTTAGCTTTTTTTCAGAGGCAAGCCTACAGATTTTAGCATTACTCGAGTATCTTACAACCGATTTTCAAATGCTTTACGTTTTCTGAAAGCTAATGAAAGGGCCTATTAATCATACATATACTTTATTAAGTTTAAATTACTAGTTTTGCAGCTATTTAATTTTGAATTTAGAAAATGATGATATTTTGTGCGGTATTTTTTACGATTTTTTGACTTTAAAATTCGAGGAAAAGTCGAAAAAAAATTATTTCGTTTTTCTCTTCTTCGTTTTTACATAGTTGCATTAAATAGGCGTTATTTAAGATATGAATCTTTGAAATCGATTGATAGACAACGAAATAACAACATCTTATAGCTAAATATGTTTTTGTCGAAATTTACTATTTCTTTACTGAATGTTCTACGAAATTTAGACTTTAGAGCATCGGGATGCCGCCTGAACTAATTTTTCTGGCCTTTTGATTTTAGAATCACATAAATATATAAATGGATCATTAAATAATGCAAAAACGACCGAATTATGCGAAAATTATCGTCCAAATTTGATTTAAGTAGGGGTCTATGCTTTGATATGTTTACTACGTTTAGCGTAAATAATAATTTAAATGGAGTCCTAACAAATGAGAGGGTGGCGGTACAGCAGTATCAACCTTTGAAATGCAGGAAAGCAGTACTCCTGCTAAAGAAGCCTTGATGTGACAGCTGAATATTCCCACAGAACCAACAATCTCAAGTCAGACCTGTGAAGGTTGCGAGTTCCGAGTGATATGGGGGCCAATAAGTGCCTTGGCCTATCGAAGTTCCGGGCAGAAGACTCGGAAGTTTTCTGACCAGATCAAGAGAATATACATTTTACGAATATAGAGAAGTATATATTCATATAGTATATTAGAAATAAGTGTATTTTTTTTAATTTTAATCACATTTAGTTCTTTGACTTCAAAATACAGCTGTGGAGCTAGTTGGGAACAGATAGTTTCGTTAGCCTCACAGCCTTATTATGAAGCCACAGTTATTTATGCATATGTATGTAGATTCAAAAATTTTGAAATTTCCCGATCGAATACATCTCAAATATTCTTTCGTAGGCGATTATAGGATGTGGCATATGTGGTCTGCATACGATTCAGCCCATCCAAGATCTTTTGGCACTTGAAGTGCTGGGCATAGTTGTGAGTCTTTGTGAGATTACCAAAGGATTGCATCATATCCAGGTCCGGCTGTGGTTCGGGATGTCCGATCGTTGGATTCGCACTCCTGACTCCTCGCTCCTGACACAGTTTGGGCAGCACTTCGTAGAGCAAAGTATTGGTTGTTGTATAATTGTTCTTAAGATCCGTGTCATCCATTAATTTGATATTGGATGTGTGGCGTGCTTTGTAGTTGTGTACACGCGTTACATACTTCTCCTTGAAATGCATCTTGGACTCATCACTCTTGAGTCCCTTGTCCGTATAGGTGTCCTGACTGAGTGAACGATGCTTCTCACATTGTTCCGACCGATTCAAACCAGGCAAAATGCCATTGCTCTTAGTTTCGAAGTCGTATCGACGATCTTGCCAATTCCCAATTAAAACTTGTTTTCCGTATGTCGGTGAGACCATAGACACCATTTGGGATAACTAAGAAAAAACTAAGCTAAATAGCGAAAAAGAACAAAGAACAAACAACAAAAATAAAATAAGAAACAAAATTATAACGTTAACTGGATTCCGAATTTCTAAAAGTTACAATAGAAACAAAACCTAAAGCATACTATATACATTGTTAAAGAAATATATTAAATTCGATCGATATGAATCATCGTAAATTACTCACAAATTCTGTATTGTATTAGAATTTTTAAAACTAATAATTATTATAACAATATTTTTTTTGAAACCGTTTCTAATCTATTATCATTATACAATTTTATACGGCTGAATCTTCATTCAAGTCTGTCAATCATATCTTTTGTTCTGGCACTTTTTGCAGGATTACCACTTTTTGTGGCGAAATGATCCTTATAACTGGTGGCAACTGGACATATGTCTTCATTGGAAGCACGTTTCCTTGCCAAATAATTGCCATATGAATCTAGAGGATCTGGTCTCCAGGTAGGCGGATGATGTTGATGACCATCTGTCTTGGCGTCAATTTCAAGCTTTTCCCGCAACATCCTAGGCCAAAGCTCATAGACCAAGTTGTTTAAGGTCGTATAGTTATTGAAAAACTTTTCCGCATCCTTAAGATATAAGCTTTTATGCTGAGTCTTAAAATTTGTATACTGTTGAACTCTCGAGCCGATATAGTTGCGTGATAGCTCATCCTGCTCGATTTTCTCTATTGAGTAATCGTCCTGGTTGGTGGTCACATGCTTCTCGCATCCCTCATCGCCGATCAAAAGGCCCGGCACTATCGCATTGCTACTTTGGGGTGAACTCCAATATCGTGATTGAACCCACTGGCCAATTAGAACATTGCTGTTGTATTTGGGATTCTGTTCCATATAGGCATAACGCTCGTCCTTTTTGTCATCCTCCCCACTGTCCATCATCTTAAAAAATATTTTTTCAGAATATGTGTAATATTAAAATAATATAACAAGGTGAAAACTAAAATGAAATTGATAAAATAACTGTGACAAAATGAAGAGTCACAATGACATTATATTCTAAGGAAACTTTATTTAAAAACACTAGGCAACACACAAATTGTATATTTGATATAACCTACTTTTTCTGATACATATGGTGCCCCAGATGACGAAAAACCACTTTAAAAATTTTTCTATGGTGAGACTTTTTTTTTAAAAAATTTTTGAAATCTGGTATTTTTTTTTTAGCTTTTTTTCAGAGGCAAGCCTACAGATTTAAGCATTACTCGAGAATATTAAAGCCGATTTTCAAATGCTTTACGTTTTCTGAAAGCTAATGAAAGTGCCTATTAATCATACATATACTTTATTTAGTTTAAATTACTAGTTTTGTAACTATTTCATTTTGAATTTAGAAAATAATGATATTTTGTGCGGAATTTTTTACGATTTTTTGACTTTAAAATTCGAGGAAAAGTCGAAAAAAAATTATTTCGTTTTTCTCTTCTTCACTTTTACATAGTTGCATTACATAGGCGTTATTTAAGATATGAATCTTTTAAATCGATGAAGAGACAACGAAATAACAACATCTTATAGCTAAATATGTTTTTGTCGACATTGACTATTTCTTTACTGAATGTTCTACGAAATTCGGTCTTTAGAGCACCGGGAATGCCGCCCAAACTTATTTTTCTGGCCTTTTGATTTTAGAATCACATAAATATATAAATGGATCATTAAATAATGCAAAAACGACCGAATTATACGATGTTATACTCACAGTATATACGATTTTCGGTGGCTATGACCGATGTCTGGCCCCCCATCTATAGATAAAACTATTATACAACTATTATACTAATATACAAAAAAAAAAGTTAAATTTTGTTACCTAGTGTAATCTGCCAGAAACATTTTGGATGCTCCGTTGAACTTTTGCTCTTTTTATACCCTTTTTTTATTATTTTATCTCGAAATATATAATGCATAGAAGGAGACGTCTCCGACTTGATCAGGAGGATACAATATTAAACTTCATCTGTGCCAAGTTTCATCATGACAACTGAAAGAAATAAAGCCAAAAGTAAGCATAGAAATATATGGACAAACGGATATGGTTTTATCGACTCAGCTCGTCGTCCTTATCAAGAATATATATACTTTATCTTGGTGGCGAGGTTGGTTCTGTTATCTTGAAAAACAAAACGTTTTTTTATAGAAGAACTCATTTTTCAATCGATTCTTCCCAAAACAACTATGCGATGTAGAGGTCCGATTTGATCAAACTTGGTCAGATTGTAAAAAATCATAATTCTGCATCGAACTATTGAATTTGGCATTTATATCTTAAAAAACAAAAATGTTTTTCTCTTTTTTTTTTCCTGTAGTGCTACTAAGATTGTTAAACTTTCTTTCATCTATGTAGCCTACCGAATACTAACAACTCCTATGCTTTGTAATTATAATTTTATAATAATAATTTAATTTTATGTTATCCGACTGTAGCTTTCGAAATTAAAGGAACTCAGGTCTGTAGTATCCTTTAATGTTAAATAATTTAATTTAAGTTGTTGGAAAATAACAGTGGAAATTAAATGATAAAATCACAAAGAAAAGTGATTTCTGTTCGCCTGGTATTTCTGCGACTTTAGCGACCGAAATTTTGATATTTCCGTACTTTGGCTAACAGCAGAGTAACATAATGGTGACGTTACCTTAACAGAATTACACTGTTTACAGTGGGTTAACTGCAAATTAACAGCAGCAGGTTATGATTAATCCTGATTAGAATAATAGCTCCCATTTGGTCAAATCATTGCGGATGTTGAAAACTTTAGGTGCGTTAGGATCACAAGGACCGGCTCTAACGATTGCCATCTAAACATTATGGGGTCATCTAATCCGAATCCGGCACTTGTAAAATTTTAGTTTGGGCGCCAAGGAAAACATGCCGAAAACACAAAATCCTCAATATCTCGAAAACTACAAGGACGATTTTAATGTCCTTTGGCCACCTTGTAGTCTTCGTTAAGACAATTTGTCTGCCACAGGACTCGTCAGGATACTCAAGGATACGCCCAAAATATTAGCGTTTTTATCTATACGAAAAAGTCCTTATTTCTCAGCTCCTGAAAGGACTTTCGTCCTTTCGAATACATTTTCTGCTTAAGTCAGGCAAGGACTAAATTCTGGCCAAAGGACATCAAAATCGTCCTTGAAATGGCGGAGCTATAGCGGTTTTAGTGATTTCAGGACCAATTTTGCTAGTAACCAACCCCCTTACAAAAATTTGAAAAATTGAAGATCAATTTTCGAAAAAATTTGGAAATCCTTGAATGCCAATCGATAGTTCTGCTGTCTGTGAGTTCTAAAAGGCATATCCTTTTAATATCCTTTTTGATTTGTCTGTGTTATGGCTATACAAAAATACTGCAATACTGCTGTAAATTAAATAAAACTTTATTTAAGGAAAGAAAAATACGTTTATTAATCAATTGCCCAAAATAAATACACAATAAACAATAGTCTTTTAATATTAAATTCTAAGTAATAAGTATGCATATAAAATATGAAAGCAATAAATTTGAAATTTAAATATTTAAATTAAGCAAATATTTAAATATATTACACATCACTAATATTGACAGTTTTTAATAGAAGGGCCGCCAACTATATGGTGCGGCTAAGTAATCATTCCAACGAATTAGCAAGGAGTCTCCTGAAGCGACATTCAAAAATATTGCGAATCTTACCAAGTCAATTAATCCATAATTATTAAATTAATCCTTATTATTAAATGACAAAGAAGAATAAATCATATGCTCGAATTGAAGGTACATTTATAATAATTAATTAATTAAATGAATTCACGAAACTGAAGAAAGAAAAACACATTTTTGTTTTGTACTACATAAAGTTAGATTTATTAGTAAATATTTTATTCTATTTTTTCGGTGATTAGATTGGTGTAATTTATATCGTACTCGTATATTGGTAATTGTATAATTTGTTTAATATTATTAGATTTGTAGAGCGCAATTTTAGTAACTGAAATGTGAAATGTTGTAATTGAAATACTTTGTTGAGATGAAGTTCAGTTAGATCTAACTTGCATTTTAGTTTAGTTTTGTTTAGTTTTATCGTGGAAATATTAACAGAAACTAACCATTAGCTTGTTAGAGTTATAGGAATTATTTGTTAAATACTCGCATTTGCATTATCTTTTTGATCTATAATGGATATTCTTCTATTTCTTATTTAAGCTTACATTTAATAGCACAGTTAGACATAGTTTTATAGTTTTATTTGTTTTTGTTTTCTTTATTTTTTGTAGTTAGCGCAAAGTTTTCATTGATTTAGAAAAATTGAAATCAAACAAAATCAAATTCCAGAGTTTGTACAAGTTTCTTACGAAAATTAATTCTAAATAAGTACAGTAAGAAGACACTGAGAAATAAGGTTAATTTGAAAACGAAACTTGTTTCTTTTGAGCTTCATTAAAATACTTTGTATTAGTCCAAATTTATAATCAATTTATAGATAGGTTTATAGGTTAGCAGCGTGAATTGTGTGCAAGAAGTATATAAGCCATCATTTGTTAGACATTTACACATAGCACATATTATATTATAGTATTTATTTATTTGTATAATCGTACATTTTGTCTAAGTTCATATAGTAAATATGAATTCATATTTGTGTTATGCATACTATTATTATGTTTAGTAAATAAGAATTTAATAATTGTTTACAAATTAGTAAGTAAATGTACTTTTCTTTCGATTCGTAAAATTTCTTCAAAATAGTATGTTGCCATCTTTTCAACTTTCTTTCTAATATAAATTATTACCTGTTTGCTGATTTTCCACTAAATAATTTACTCATTATATTATTATTAATTTCATTATTCAGACATTCACATAAACAATAGTTGTTGTTAATTAATTAAATACACTTAATTTACTAATTATTGTTACCATTGTGGATGAGATGTTTGTGTACTTTGTGTATGGCATGCGTTTGGGATTATGATTATGACAATGTGTTTTTGTAGAACAATTTCTTTTAAATTTACGTTTAAGATATTCAATTTGATTTACTTTTAATTATGTTTTTTTTTTTTGTAATTTTTTTAATGATTTTTTTTCAATTTTTTTGTTACAATTTATTTGCCATGATGATATATGGAGTGTGTGCAGGTGAGAGCTTCGCTTGATCTTGTGATGTGTGTTATAAATAATTGAATTATTTATTTATTTATGCTTGCTTGGTCCATTAAAGTATACAAACTTTCTCAATTAATACATGTGCTTAGATTTGAGATGTAAAATTGATTCATTGACAAAATGTCAAATGTGCTAAAGATGTTTTATAGTGCGAGCGATCCGATACGATTGCTGAGTAGCCTTTGATACCTACCAAAATACAATGTGATATGCCTCCTCTAATTAGGTAACCTTATTAAGTTTTAAAGGTTTTGAAAATTTGAAGAACAAATGGTGCTTGAAAGCTTCGGTGCATTGTGTGATGTTCCAACAGTTTTAATAAAGACCACAAGAATACTATAATAATATAGTAATAGTTAAATATGGCCTTTGGAACTTGCTTATACTTAACACAGGTATAATTTATTATTTTTCCATTCTGAGCTGTGATATGAATCGAATGTCAATGATATTGGTTTTTATGGTAAGAACGCTCTATACTTTAGAGTCTATAGAGAACATTGAACAATTTCATATTTAGAAAGTTCATTAGGTATTGTAATATTCGAGTTATATTGTTTCTGAAACTAATACCTTTATAAGTATTAATATACGACTATTCGAAATTGATAAACAAATGTATATTTTTGCTTGCAAGTAATATTATTTCTAAATAAATATTGAAATTTAAAATTTAATTTCAATTGTAATGAAAACCTGTTTCACTATATTTGTTATTAATAAATCATTTTGTATTGTTTCCTTTATTGCTTTATATTTCTGTTAACCTAAATGTGAATTGCTGTGGGTAATAAATCAATATTATAAATATTACCATTTGAATATTATTTAATACCCGTTGTAAGTAATTGCATTACATTCAACAAAAGTTTTCTATGTTTCAAAGAACTTTTTATATTTTATTAACTTTTTTGTAATCAAATACAAATTTATTTTACCCCAGACAATACACAATACGCAATTATTTATAAAGATTTTGATTTATTAAATAAATAATTGCGCATCTTGAATTGTCTTTAATAGAGCTTCAAACTTGGTGGTCAAAATTGTAGTTTTTGAATTTGTCATCATCAATTTTTGGTTTTGTTTTTTTTTTTGGTTTTGTTTTTCTGCTAACGCGCTAGAGTTATGCTTGATGTTGTTGTTGTTGTACACAAATGTTAAATACCGAATAAATTAATTAACAAAATTATTGAAAAACCATTTCGCTACGCTTTGCGTTCTCCTCCTTGCTACTCAATGTTGCACATTTGTTTTTACATTTTGTCGGGAATTTTACATATTGTAGCTTAATGCAGCTGCCTCAGAATTATTTGTGGATGCTGCTGTTGGAGAAAGATATAATAATTATTTAATTAGTTATTTCAAGTTGAAACATTTATTTCAAATAATGCAAATACCTGTTGGGCTAATAAGCAAAGTAATAATTATAAATAAGCATTTAGTACATTTATAGTATTATAGTTTATGTAGATATGTGTGAAATGTTATAGTTTCTTCTTGTTTGTTGTATTGATTTCTATGTGCTTAAAATAATATCACATTAAAATGTTAAATAAACACATTTTGATACGATCTTAAATCGAAACATTAAATTACATTGAATTTAGAATCTTAAGACAAATTATATAAATATAATAAAATAATTTGGAGTCATATTTTGAAGATAAGAAATAATAAATGATAATGTAAATAATATATGTATATATTGCAAATATTATCAAATGCGCTGAGATATACAGAGAGATTTTTCATTATACAGAATTCGCTGGAGCAAATGTTAAGCTCAATCAAAATATAAAATACAACTACATACATGCAAATTTGCCTACTTAAAAATAAAGAAAATTATTCAAAATTATTATTTAAAATTATAGATTATGCAAAAACAAAAACTTTAAAGAGCACGCAGCACAAACACATTCGACGAAATCATATTAGCTTACATTTTGGCTACTAATTATATTATATGGTATAAGAAATCGATCATCATTATATATGGTGGAATTAGTTTTGGATCTTGCTTCCATTTCCTTTTCATTTTCTCTATTATTTTGGTTTTTTTGGCTAATTTGTTGTTGGCTTTGGCGCTGACTAAGTCAAATGTAAAATTAAACACACATTTCGCTCTTGTTGCTTTTGCTCTTGCTCTTGCTCTTTTCTCCCTTTTCTCTTGCCACGCTCCTCACTTGGTTTTTGCATAGTTTTGCTATTTTTTTGTGGTTTTCTATTTATTCTTTTGTTGTTTGTTATTATTTAATTTACTCGGCTTTTGGGTGCAACTCATCTCTAGCGCTTGCGTTTTGTCATACAAAGTCCAGCTCGGAGCGAGTGCTGTACATTTTGCGCTCCAGTGAGCGCTCGAACCATTTCTTGATCTCGGATACAACCAGCACAGAGGATGTGAGCGTGACCAGAAAGAGTATGTCATAGGCGGTCAGCGCCTCCGTTTGGAATACCATCTGGAGCGGTGGAAAGTATATGACCAGCATTTGTCCGATAATCGAGAAGGCAACGGCCAGCAGGAACATGCGATTAGTGGTCAATCCAATGGTAAAGACGCTCTTCATCTGCGAACGACAGGACAGTGCGTTGAACATGTCAAAGAACACAAAGCACGTAAAAGTCATGGTTGTATCCCGCTTCGTCTTGCCCAGCGTGCCATCTGCCATTTCGCGCTGAAACACCCACAGTGTGCCCAGCACAATAATACTGGCACTGAGAAGGACATTGACTATTACAGATTTGGTTATCATTGGCTGTTTCACATTGCGCGGCTTCTGTTTGAGCACATCATGATCCACTGGCTCCACGCCTAGCGATTGGGCCGGCGGTCCATCCATTATAATGTTGATCCACAATATCTGCATGGCATTCAACGGATTGGCAATGTCCATCAGTGTGGCCAGCGCAATTAAGGCCAAAGCCGCAATCGATGTGCTTAGCTGAAAGCGTACAAAGTTCCTTATGTTATAGAAGATGCCTTTGCCCTCCTCAATGGCGGCGCTGTAAGCAAGCAAAATATATTAAATTCGATTTCAAACCTCGACAATGTGTCAATGACCCTAGCTGATTATATATATATTCTATTTGATATATTGTATTCAATTAACAAAATTAAGCTTTCATTTGCTGTATTCTGATGTTGATGATTATCTTAAAGCTTTTTCAATATTCGAACTTGATAATTTCAGCTAGAGTCTTTGACATTTCATTTACTACAAGTGCTGGCACTCACATGATGGTGTGAAAATCATCGTTGACCAATATCATATCAGCCGCCTCCTTGCACACATCCGTGCCATTCTTGCCCATGGCAATGCCAATGTCCGCCTTCTTGAGAGCCACACCATCGTTGACCCCATCTCCGGTCATGCCCACAATGTTTCCAGTGCGTTGCAGCGACTTGACAATCTCCAGCTTGTGGCGCGGCGAGACTCGATAGAAGACGCTCACATTGTTGGCCACCTTGTCCAGTTGATGTTCGTTCAGTTGATCAATTTCCTGGCCAGAAAGCGTCTGGTGATGTATGGTATCGATGCCAATTAGATGTGCTACAAAATAAATGAAGAGATAAACATTAGCTAATTGAATTTATTTTCAACTTGAAACAAGATTTTCAACTGCGTTCTTATACTTGTTGAAAGATAAACTTGAACTTAAACTCTACAAAGCTGGGAAACTTATTAAAGTTCTGCTTGTCACACAAAGCAAACAATGTGAAATTCTAGCTGAAAGTCTAGCTCCAGTTAATCCCCAAGTAATCCCCTACCTGGCCTGGCCTTTCTTTTGTGTGCCAGGACAAGCATTGCATTTTCCAAGCAATTGGCGCTACACTGGAACACAAAAGCAACAGGCAAGCAAATAAGTCAGCTGGAAACGGAGTTGGATATGGAGTTGAAGTTAAAGTTGGCAACGGAAACAGAACTCGAGATGGGCAACTTTAAAATGCAGCGAATAATGCCAAAAACAAATTTCAATTCAATTGCGAATAAACTTTAAGAAAAATTAAGAGCTGAGGGAATTCCCAAATTTTTCCCTCGGGTCCCACGAGCTGTTGTCTTTGCACTTGAGCGCATTTATGAAGTGCAGGACGAAGCCCAAGGAGCAGCAGCTGTTAGATATAACAACAACACCAATATTAAAAACAAAAAGGATGTTTTGCAAAAGTCGCGTCGCCATTTTTCATTATGGCGCCCGCGTATTTGTCTTGGCAAGTGCCAGGACGATCTCGCGTCCTGTTTGTATAAAAAAAATGTTAGCGAAAAGCGCACTGAAGTAAATAATAACAATAACAACAAGAGAACGATGGAGGAGGAAAAGGAGTTAAAAGAGAGCCAGCAGACAATAGTAGAAAATTTGCGGCAAAATGAGCAAAAGAAAGCGTAATTAAAACGCATTCAGGTCTTCTTCATCATCCTCATCATCCTCATCATCATCTGCTCTGGCATCGTCCTGTGCTGCACAGAACAATTAAAAGCAGCGTTGATGCAACCGAGGCATATCATTTTCCATCCACATCCTGCAGCAGGAAATGGCAAAGGTGGCCAGCACCCTCCCTCCCTCTCATCGTAACAATCCACCAACAGTTTCTACTTGCTACTAGTATCATCTTCGTTGGGTCCTTTTGCTGCTAAATTAAAATTAATGCAAAACTTGAATGTGCGCAATTTTCTTGGCCGACCAGTTGGTGGTTGCCATTTTATGATGTCCATGCCTCGTCCTTGCCCCTCTCTATTTAAGCAAATAGTTTACTCGCCATCTAGAAAATTCGTTTTAAATATTCTTATTCGTTCTTTTTGCTTTTATATTTTGCCACTTTGTATATATACAAAACAAATTGATAACAGCCTGAATGCGGCAGTTCTGATATTCTTGAGCAACATAAGCAGTTAAATCTATCTGTTTATGATTTTTCGGTAACTTAAGTATTATTAAAGCTAGTGACAACATATCTAAAAGCCCTCAAAACCGAATATATGTATTTGAATCTGTTGCGAATTTCACTTTCAAATTGATTTCATAGAAAAAACTGTAGCATACTTTTTAGAGCAGAGTTTAAATAAAATTCTTACATTCTATTTAACCAGACTTAATTTTGTTATTTTTTTTTTTTTGTTAAGTTGTTTTTGCCATTATTGTTTGTTAAGTTTAATGTAAGTTGTTGAGAAATAGCAGTAAAATTAAATGTTTCCAAAAAAAAAAAAAAAAAAATACTTTCTATTTTATTATATCCTTGCAAGAGCGTTATTTCCTGCACAAATCCAAAAATATTCATAGGGTTAAGGTTTTCAATGTCTGTTCACAGGATATTTATTAGTCGAACACTTTTTAAATAAAGCATTTACCGGTTTTTACGCTGTTGAAAGACGCTGCATAACTTAACAGCCTGTAAATTTTATCAGCTTTATTTTTAGTACATATATTTTATCACCTATAAGAATTTTTTATTGATGCACTGTAATGGTTTCAGTTTCTTTCATTATTCTGATGCCATCATTAAGGATATGTAAGTGTAATGCAGCGTAAAAGGATAAAGGATAAACTGACATACGAAATGATTGATTGATAATAATGTGTATATGATTTTCCTATCTTTTAATATCATTTCTGACTATGTGCTCTATAAATTAATTCAAAAATTTAAATTTTATTCATACACTTGTGTTAAATATTAAAACGGAGCCCAATTTTGAGTCTGATCACATCATTTGAACTAAATCGAGTTGAATATTTACCTTACAAGAATATTTTTCGTTAAAAAAATAAAAACAAAACTATTAAAATATACTAGCCTTAAAAGAAACAACATTTGAATTTTATACAATCTAATGAAAAGTAATGGCAACTGGAAACAAGTTTAAAAACAACATTTTAATAAGCTCTAATAGATGTCATTTCAACGTGTGAATCATTTAGGTTAAAATATTCATAAAATATTCAATACTTTAACAATATTATTTACATCATCATCAGACACCTGTTACAACCAGTCTGATCGCCTGTGATGATGATGATGATGATGATGATGATGATGATGATAATTCATATTGCCATTGACCGCAAAAATAATATAAAACAAACAGACAACAATAAAAAACAAGAGACGAAGCATAATCTGTAAATATTTCCAATATTTCAAATGGATTTTCAATTTCTGCTGATGACAGCAACGCATCTGCCATGACAGAGTTACGAGTCTTCTCAAACACGTTTATAGAAAAACAATACTAAAAAATAAAAAAAAAATATATTCCCTTTTTTTGTTGTAACAAAAATAAATTGAAAAAATACATAATTGCAATTTGTTTCATATTTTTTTTTTCATCATTTTTTCAGCGCGTGCTGATGTGCAATTTTTGCTGACTTTGATGACATGATATTGTTTGATACATGGAAAAATCGTGTGGCACAATGGACTCTATATTGAAAATAATGGAATCCCAAAAAGTGTAAATAGAATGTTCAGTGTAGTAAATATTAATTGAACATGGATAAAAATCTGAAGTGCATTGAATGATGTTTTGTGAACACATTTTTTACTAAATAACAACAGAATTTGATGATTTTGACGTGAAAAACACAGTAAAGGAATTTAAAAAAAAATAACGTTGATAGTTTTCAATTGTAGTAAATAAAATTGAAACACTTTGTGATGAGATTTTAACTAAATAACTTTTCAATTTATTAAAATTTAATGTAATGCTATTTAATATCAAGATTTTATAAATTGTTTATATTGATGAATGTAATTTTAAATCGGTTGAAGAAACTAGATATAAGATATCTATTATTATATAAGTAACAACTTTTCGTATTTGAGTGAAATCTACTATAAGAAATAAAAATGAAATTTAGGCTCAAACAAAAGTAAATTTAAACAAAAGAAAGTAACAACTAACTTTTCATTTTTTAATGCTGAAAGGGAACACTTTCCCTCAAAATCCAACAAATTTTATGAAATTCCAATGAGTTTGTTTTTTAAGCACATAAATTCAATATTTCCACCATAGTACATAATTTGAAGTCATTAAAAAAGATTTAAAAATTCATTAGTATAAAAATAAAAACAAAATATAAGCCTAAATCATCCGGTAACACGGCAATCAATACAACAATAGCTTAATCTCTCAATACGTCAAATACAGGCTACCAAAGTAAGAGCCGAGAATATTTTGCTTCATGTTTGGCCAAAACTATGTTCTAGGGTTAATATAAAAAATGCCTAGAAAATCTGTGCAGTTGCCACACACAACAAAGTTGAGGGGTTTTCAGGGGTTTGCAGGGGTTTGGAGGGGGGTTAAGAGTTTCGAAAACTTTGCAAAGTTCAAAAAAATTTGTCGCAGTAGAGAAAGCCGCAAGGCCAAAAGAGGATTAGAGCAAAAAGTTTTTGTTTTGTTAGTTGTCAAATGTTGCAACCAAAAGCAAATGATGGCCAAGTTTATGAAAATGTTAAACGAGTTGCATGCAACAAGCAGAATTTTGCTTGCCACTTTGATAGCCCCAAACAACATGAGAATAAAAAAAAAATGATCAAAGCAACACAATTTTGTGTTCAAAATGTTGGAAACAAAAGAAAATCTGAAGCAAAATGCAACTGCAAATTTTCATTTGGTAATGGAAAATGTTTGGGCTGTGGCGGTGTGAGTGACATTTGCATTAATATCGGCCTGAGGGGTGTGTGTGTGTGTGTGTCTGTACATAGTCCTTGTTGTGTACTCCTTGTCCTGTTTATTAAGCGACTTTCCTGTACGTGACAATTCTTTCAACGCTTGACTTCCACTTCGTTGCTGCTGCTGCTTCTTGTTCTCTGGCAATCGCTGTGTGATTATCTCAGTCTTCCGTTTCGGTTTCCTACTGGGAGAGACATCCTGAGCTGCCAGTTATTATCCTTGTGAATGAATCAGCATGCATCCAAGTCCGATTGATGTGCAGCGCCCTCACAACTGATGATTGTCCCCGTCTGCTCTTCTGCATTGGATTACCAAACGCATTTCGCTAATTGGATATGTGTCAATAAAGATTATCAAAGCAGGCAAAAGCATCCAAAGTCTGTGACGCAACTCCGGAACTATGGCATTGATTAAAACCTGCAACTACGTGCTTTCGACAATCCTTCCAATTGCGTATTAATAAAGGACAATGAGCCGTTAGGCAAATAAATTACATAAGCTGCAATTATAACTCTAATGCTAATGATATTCAATTCAGTTGTCCTTAAATATGTATTTTATGTAAAACAAAGTATCCGAAACACAAAAGTATAGTATAAGAGAATATTATTATGAATATTACGATCTACGAAAATCGCCAAACATAACCAAGAGAGATTTTATATTTAATAAAAATATTTTAATGTTGAAAATTGATGAGAAGTGCAGAAAGTCAACACATTGTGTTAGGAAATACAAAATTGAAAATCCACTCAAATTGTTTTAAAAAATTTAATTCAAAAACGAGCGATGATTTAACAGCACATTTAAATTGGGTTCAAATTAAAATGTACCTTTAGATACAAAATTTTAAATTGGATTTCAAAATATCAAGACAGAAAAACAGGGAAATATTTAAAATATTACTATTTTGTGCACTCATTGAGTCTTCAATTGAATTTAATTGAATTTTTGCACTTCATATTCAGGAACATTTTTAATATGAGAAATGTATTAAATAAATCGAAGTAGAAGCAAGGAATAAAGTTCGAAATATACAATATTAAAAAGTATTTATATAACTAGACTTGTTACAATAATCATTAACCTAACTTTAATCCGTTAATTTCCTACAAACATGGTTAAAATAAAAACCAAAACAAATTTCTTTATATATATATTTTTTTTATCTTAAACAATATATGCCCAAAGAGTTTCAATTTCAATAATATAAAAAAGATTTAAAAACCACAAATGACAAAAACGAAATGAAACTCAATTACTATTCTCACATTTTCTATTAAATTATTGCAAATTTTATAGCCACACCAAATTCGGGTGCTTACAATTCAGGAAAACTTTATTTAAAGTTATTAACTTTGGCTCAGGATACTTTACTTAACTTGGGGTTAGTGCAACTCTCAGTTTGTGGTTGGCTCTCGAGACAGTCCAGTCTGAGATTCAATTGGCTGTGAAGCAGCTCAACGACAAAACAGCAGCATAATTGGCCAAAACAAATTGAAAATAAAATACACCAACTTAATTATCTCAGCTACATCTATCTATCCGTCAGTGTCTATATATCTCCAACAATATATCTATTTGTCTGACTGCATTTAACGTCCTTACAGGTTTGTATACAACAACTTGTTAAGGATTAGTCTAACCAAACTGGTCAGAATAACTAAACAACAAGCCAAGGGGTTAGGTCGCCGACCAATTAGTTAGCTGATCCCCACACTCCCAATTCTAAGCGGATTTTAGTCTCTATAATAACAAATAGTCTAGCCTGGCAACGCGGTTTCGGAGGGGAATGGAAGGAGATTTGAGTCGGTAACTCGTTTCCTCATTTACAATTTGTACGTCAAATTTCAATCAATATGCAGGTTTAGAGCCAGGGGCTTTAAATCAAATTCAGTTATCCACCTCCCAGGAAACTCTTTGGCATTCTATAATTATGCCGCTATTCCCTGCTTTCAGAACAAAAATTGCAAAAGAAAAAAAAAGCTTTAACTGATTAAAATGTTGCAAAAAAACGTTGAGATATCCCTTAAGAAAATTGAGTAAAAATGTAGAATTAGAAGATTATTTTATAATCTAACATTTTGGTGAACGGGTTTTTTCTATTTAAGCTTTTGATATAGTAATTAATCTAATGCAATATTAGAATATTAGAAATAGCGTGCCTTATTGATTGGGTAAGCTTTGATATAGAAATAAAAATTAATTTAATGTTTAGAGTTTTATACTTTTTACCCAATTATAATATAAATAATATAAATCGATTCACTATGAATAGATTTTAAATGTTGTAAAGGTTGTCGTTAGTTTCCTTATCAGTTTTCCTCCAATTTTCTGAAAATCAGAGAGGGGGTTAACCCTCCAAGCCCTAATGGGTACTTTACTGGGTAATACATAGTATATACTAGTTTTATTGCACTCTATCGATGCATTATACTGCCTCAAATAAACTCTGTATTCACAGAATGAAATCAATTTCAATATATATATAATAAGTGGCTCAAACAGCCTGAATAGCCCTAAATACCCCATTCGCATGAGTATATAAAACGACATAGCAGATGCGAATTGCAGGCAAAGTGAATTGAAGTTTTTATTAAGGTTTTCGACAAACTCTGATGAAAGTTTCAATTCAAGCAGCAAAAGGTGGAACGACAAGGACGACTAAAAAAGCTGGACCAAAAGTTGTTGTCCATGTTGATGAATTCCTGTTTTCAGCAGACGCGTCAATGATGATGATGTCGAGTCCTGACGATGACGATGGCATTGGGGAGTTCGGGCCATAGTTAATTATTTCAGCGACTGACGATGTGGCATGCTTCTGATGCTGCTGCTGCCAATGTTGCTCCTTCTGTGCGTTGCAGGATATTAGATGTGGGGTTTTGTTGATGCCCGTAGGGCGGCAGGACAACGGAGTAGAGAGAATGTCGCGCTACCTGTACCTGTGTCAGCTTCCCTTAGCTTTTTTCCATTTCCAAGTTTGTATTTTCTTTTTTTTTGTTTTTGTGTTTTGTGTGCGCTTTGTATGCTATCTTTTCCAATTTGCTGCGCTCGTTTTGCCGCATTTCTTTTTGCTGAATATTTCGTTGCATGCTACATGCCACACACACACAATTTGAATACTCATAGATATGTATATATTATATGCAAATGGTTAAACTTAAGGTCTTTGCAGTTAATGAAAAATTTGTGTTAAAGTCTACCCTGACAAGCTGACAAAACTACCAAACTGCATTCCATTCCAACGTCAGTTAACAAACAAATTTTGGAAGCAAACTTCAAAGTTTTCGAGGATGATATCTACAAAACTACTAGAGCCTCAAGTACAGTTGTCACACACGGTCTCCCCAGGCATAAACGAGAACCATCTGAACTAAAACTTCAACTAGAAGTTCAACTTGTGGCTAACTGAAAGTTTCAACAGCTTCAACTGGCATGGTTAATTAATTCTGTTTGCATACTTTTTGGCTGTCCGGCTCACGCCCTTTAACCCTTGACTTGTTGGCCCTATATGAATATGCCGACCTTCTCCTGCCAGCCAAAAAACCCCTTTCATACAACATAGTTCATTCTTGAAAATATTTCACTGCCAAGCATAAATCGTGGTTCTTTAGGCAAAGGGAGAAAGAAAAGGGTGCTGGCTGCCACTTTTAATTACGCTGCTGTTGACAAATTTATTTGCATAGTTTTGGCTGTTCCGGCACTTAAGGTTAAGCCCACAATTTGTGGCTAACATGAGCGGGATCCTAAAGAGCTTTTAAGTGAGTTTTTAGTTGAGATAATCATGGTATAGGCCAACAAAAGAAAGTGAATTTGTCAGCTCAACAAAGATAATTTCCGGTTTTATATTTATGTTTAAGTGAATTAGAAGTAATTAGTTAACATCAAAGTTAATTGAATTAGAAAGATGAGCAGACACAACGACAAAACAATTTAAATACCACATTTGTATTAAATCTTCTTGATTAAAGTGAAAATTGAAAATGACCAGGAAGAGCATGTGTTAAACAAAGTAAAGTTTTGATAATAAGGATTATAAAAAGAGAAAACCGAGTTGTTTTTATAGATAAACTATTCTTCAACAACCTTACGTTAAAAAAGAAGGAAAACAAGAAAGAAAAAGCAATCTTAGGCACACCAAAGCTATATACCCTTGCAATGATCTTCTAAGAAAATTTTGAACACTCGAACGATTGTTCCTATAGCAGCTATATGATATATTGGTCTGATACGGCTAATTCCGACATATGTACTGCCTGCAAAAGAAAGAAACATCTGTGCCAAATTGCATCGAGATAGATTAAAAACTAAAAGAGACTATTTTCCATAGAAACAGACAGACGGACATGTTTATATTGACTCAGTTTGCCGTGCTGATCAAGAATATATATACTTTGTGGGGTTGGTAACGTCTCCTTCTATTGGTTACACATTATAATACCCTTTTGCAAGGGTATAAAAAAGGATATTGTGCCAGGGACCGTAATTAACAAATATATTGGTTTTTTATTTTAATCAATAAAGTTGTGTAAAATTTAATGAAAAAGTCGACTACACCTATGTGATCTTTACAGGATCTATATAAATAATCTCCGCACATCCTTCATGATTTTGTTTTAGATATTTTTACAATTATTTTTGAATGAATTTTTATTTTTTAAGTTTGAAATAAAAGATAGGAAATTAATATTATTTCATAATCATAATCAATGACGATTTTTAGGGTCTTGGATATCTATGAAAGAGCGTCCTTTAACTTATATTAAAGGCTTTTCATTATTAAATCGCAATAAAAGTTCCCCCAAACAATCTCCCCAAGGACTTACCAATTGCCATTGCCGTTTCCTGTGCATCGCCAGTCACCATCTTGACACGAACACCGCTCTGCATTAGCAATTCAATGGATTCGCGAACTAGGGGTCTTGGCGGATCGGTAATGCCCACCAATCCACAATAGATTAAATCCTGCATCGATCGACCTTTGCCCAGAGCCAAGACACGCAAACCCTTGCGTCCAATTTCATAAGCCTCCGATAGGAATTCAGCCTCATTCTGCTTGGTCAAAGGTACTGTCTGGGTTCCAAATTGATATTTGGTACATTGGGGCAGCAGCGTTTCTAGTGCGCCCTTGGCAAAGAAGATTTCCTCCTTGTTGTTGTTATACTTGTGAATGCACTTCACGGCCATCATCTTCTGCTCCGAGCTAAAAGGGTACTCCTGAATGCGTACATAGTTCTCTGCGGTGGCGTACATGCCGTTCTTCATGGCAACAGCAACAAGGGCTCCCTCAGTGGGTTGTCCAAGGAGCGTACCATTCTGAATGTAGGCATTGTTGCAAACGGCGCCAATCTCCAGTAGATTCGTAATATTCGTTTTGGCCATTTCCACATTGTTGCAGTGACGAATGTGAATCTCGCCCTGGTCGTTATAGCCAGCTCCTGTGACATCCGCCATATAGCCATCGGAGGTAATAATAATCGTTGCCGTCATCTCGTTCTTTGTCAGCGTGCCCGTTTTGTCCGAGCAAATGACATTCACACAGCCCAATGTCTCCACCGTGGGCAACTTCTTGACAATCGCATTGCGTTTGGCCATACGCATGACGCCCAGTGCCAGGGTGACAGTAACCACAATGGGCAGACCCTCGGGTATGGCGGCCACTGCCAGCGAGACGCTAATGTTGAACATCTCGGACAGAGGTTTGCCTTGTAGCCAACCCAGGAGCATAATGACGCCAATGATGAGAAACGAATAGAAGCTCAGCTGGGCGCCCAGTATATCCATGGACTTTTGCAAGGGTGTTTTGGGTGCCTCCTCGGCCTGCATCATCTTGAAGACTTCACCAAACTCGCTGCGTTCGCCCGTGCTGACCACAATGCCTTTGCCATTGCCACAGCGCACCAAGGTGCCCATGAATGCAATGTTCTTCATATTGCTGTGATCCTTCACATTCGTACTGTTAAGCAGAACATCGGTGATCTTACGCGCTGGCTCTGTTTCTCCAGTAAAGCTGCTCTCATCTATGGAGAGATCAACAGCCTCAAAGAGACGTATATCGGCGGGCACGCGATCACCCACATTGAGATGTACCACATCACCGGGCACCAGTTCGCGTGCCAGGAACGTATCGAGTCGTCCCTCACGCAAACAGTGGCACTCTGGCGGCACCAGCTTCTTCAGCTCCTCCAAGCTCTTCTCAGAGCGATACTCCTGTATAAACGCCACCGTAACCACAATAAGTATGGCTATGGTTATGCTGACGGCATCATCGAACTGTTTCATGATCACTGAGACCAGAGCAGATCCAAGCAGCAATAGGATAAGTGGATTCCTAAACTGCTCAATGTACTTCTTCCAAGTGGGATCCTCCTCGATGACATTCAGCTCATTATGGCCAATGATTTTGGCACGATATTTAGCCTCCGTCCATTTCAACCCAGTGCGCACATCGACCTGTAAACGTCCTGCTACCTCAGAGGCGCTGTGCGTTGATGACTCGGAGGTAGAGAGCAGCATTTCGGGTGTTAGGGTTAGACCCGTCTGTGAAGATGTAAAGATACGGTTTTAAATTAGACGAAGCTTGATAAGAGGATATTTATAGTAATTGAATAAATATTGATCAGATTAATAAGGTTTTATTTAGATAAAGTGCTCAAGAAGTGAATAAAATCTTAGGTGTTGTATCTACAGATTTGTTTACGATGTCTTAATATACTTTTGTGTGTTAATATACATATATAACTTAAGTCTTTATACATTATTTATATTTAAATTTATATATAATGTTGCACAAAAATTTATATGATCATAGAACTTGCTTCATATGAATACAAAACATATATATCCATCAAAATCAGTGTAGTATGACGAACATAATCATGCTGACAGTCACTGACAACCAGTTTCAAATATTTGTCACGATATAATTGATTATCTTCACCTCAAAGGTAATATCATTGCCAGGAATATTGTGCTGATTTGTATCATTACAAGTGCGCACTGATATTAAAAATCCTTACAATTTTGCCCGATTATCAGCATGCTGTGCTGACTACTTAAAATAATGGATAAGCATATAAGGATGACTTAGGTCTAATGCATATATTTCTCCAACAAACCTTGGCTGCTAAACCCTCAACAGCTCTATATTGATTTTCAAATTTTCTCGCTATAATTCCCTTTGGTAACAAATTAAATGCCTTGACAACAGCTCTATCCCTTTGTCCCTGCTAACCAGTTGCAGCTAATTTGCAGTCGTCAACAAGTTTGTAATCATTCATGGTGTTGCACAAAGCCAGACAGACAAAAACCTGAACCAAACCCAAGCTAAATCCTTGCCACATGAGCTCTTTTCTCTCTCTATCTCCATAGTTGTCAACCTTTGTTACATGCACCAGGACTGCCTGTGTCATGTCCAGCACAGGAACAAGAGCTGGCGCAAACACAACCCACAGTTACCCATTGAATTTCTCGGGAACGTGACTTCATGGCATTAAAAACATTACTTATTTTAAATCATTTTATTTTCTTTCTTTTTTTTTGTAATATTTTTTTTATAGATTTTCTTATTTTGGGGAGTTGGTGCTATTGTCTGGCTGCGTTCATGCAAAATAAATTTAAATTGTGTGTGTGCAGCTCGTCGTAAATTTTCGTCATTTTGCGGAACCAATGTGATATGCAGCTGTGCTGGGAGTTACCGAATCTCTCAACGTTTTGGTACTCGTACTCGTCGACATTGTCAGAGTTTTTATTGCTCCACTTTTGAGGATGTACAATAAAATGTAGAGTTTCCTGGGATATGAACTTTTTCCTTTGAAACATTTACTTAGAATTTATTAATTTGAGGTTTGCAACAGCAGCAATAGCTTTAAAAATGTGGCAACATTTTAATAACCGAAACCAATAAGAGACATCCGCAATGGCTTCTTAGTAGATGCCCATTCTTAACTAAAGCCCAATGATGTTCCTCTTGACCAATCTTGGCCAATTTCAAACAATTTAATGAGACAGACATTTGGGCCTTTAACTGCTGTTGAAAGGGCCGGCAGCAACCTAAGGGGAATCATTCATCTTTTGCCCAGTAGAAAGGGTATTTCATTATGAAAACTATGCGGTGTGCATTTTAATTAAATGAAATTTTCTTAGTTAGCTCGAGCTTCACAAAATGGTGAAGCACAGACGAGTTGCAATTTATGCGGGCAGGCAAAGTGGAAATTACTGAGCTTCAAATTATCCAATAGAGAATTCTCGTGATTGCATTGCAATAAACTAACTAAAACAATTAAAAATGCTTTAACAGAGTCTGCTAGATAAGCAGATACTCCGTGTAAAAATATGTTAGTTACAAATTGAACTTTAATCAAGAGATAAAGTCTTTAACAACATGTTTCCAATTGGTTTTATAGAGTAGTGATAGAAAGTAAAATAATAAAAGATTCTGAGGATCTAATGAATTTACTAATTTCACGAAGCTATTTAAACTAAATTCTAATGCTCATTCGGAATTAGTTAAGCTCTTAAACCGAAAATTAACTGTTGTGTAATTAATTGAAGTTTAATATTATAAATATTTTTAAATTTCACATAAACAGGAGTTCAGTAGTTTTAATGTTAATTCGCAATTGCACAGACCTCCCTATAGCTGTTATACTCAAAATGGGACTGTTATTTTGCAGAACTGTAATTTAAATCTGCAATTTTTCTGTTTTTGATCTGATAAAAAGTTGGCTACATTAAAGTTTGGCTCGATCTATTCAAAAATGTACATGCTCTTTAAAATATTATACCCTTTAAATCATTTTTATTAGGTACAAAATTTATATGTGCATCTTCCGGATGTTGATGCGGGAGTTGAAGGTTAAATTAGTTTGGTTTATTGTTAAGCTTCATGCATCATTTAAGCGTATAAATTACACTGTGGTTACAAAACAATTATTATGCATATAAATAATGTATAATTATTTAATTTTGTGTGCTATTTTTCGGTCGGCCGGTTTTAAGAATATTTAGACGATTTGAAGCTTTCAGACAGCTAATTGCAATTTAATTTGCAGAGCTCTCAGAGTATTCTCTTTGCTGGTTTCAACTGATTTATTACCAACCAATCCTCACGGGCACAAACTCATCAACAAGTCAAGTGCCACATCAAATTGTTTGCCTGTTGGCTACTTGAAATTAAAATAGCCACAGTTGCCACATATTCTCCCCATAGAGTTGCAAACTCAATACGAATATACACAAATTGAATTCAATTTGAAATGAAATATAGGTTCTACCTTTTCAATTGGTTCTACAGAATTGCGCACCTCATACATTTTTACTCTTTAACTTTACACGTTTGTCGAGTTTTTCTTTTCTTTTTTTTTTCTTTTGTTATTCTTTTTCTGAACAATATTCCAACTCTATTTGTGTTGGCCTACATTGAACTCTGGTGTCAGACAGGTAGTTTCAACTCCCCTCTGTTGCAATAGTTGCTTTTGTGTATTCAAATGCCGACTACAAAAAGTAAAAGAAAAATACAAAAATGTGACTCAAAGTTGACTTTTTTGTGGTGCACGTAAGGTAAACATGTATTTAGTTAAGGCTTTGTAAGCGTTTTAGCTGTATTCAGTATATAGATATTGTTAAGTTAAGAAATGTGTACCCACTAAAAATAATGGCTATTATATTGTTGTGTATTAATAAAGTACTAAAGAGCATTAAGTTCTAGAGTGTTCTACAGTGTATAAAAGAACAGCTTTTTTAAAGTTATAATTGTCTATAATATAGACTGTATATGAATGATATTTTCCACGTGTCTTTTTATTAAATCAGTTAACTTTAGCTATCTAAATAAATAATTTATAATAATACAAGCCAATTACCATATACATTAGTAATATTAATTAGACTGTACCAGCCGGTTCTGATACTAAAAACTTGTACATACTATACTATGTAAAACAAAGATTGCATAAAATTATACAAGCACAATAAAATTCATACTGATTTATTGAACTGTTTTTTACAATGCAATAATATAATAAAACGTAATTGAACTTTTACTAGGAATTGTCCAAGGGCTTATCCAATAATTTCGAGAAAGTACAGGAGTTATAATGATTGGACGCTCACAAAATTCTTTATAATTTCATAGTATATCGTATACCTGATCATCATCAATGTATATGCTAATAGCACGCCTTGATCGAAGCATCGTTCTAAGCTTCTGCAAATAAAGCTCTAAAAATACACAAGTGACAGCATATTCTTTAAGATAGATACCAAAACCAAAACCACAAGAATCAAGTTAAAATAAACTTATAGTAAAGACCATAACCATTTTTTTAAAATCATAAATCCACTTACATCAGACGTATTGATGACTATCATTTTGATAAAGGCATAGACGATGAGGTCGATGAGGTGAATTCTTATCTTTATTGAGGGGGGTTCCGGACCCACTCACTCGACATTTAATCAAAACTTTGCAATTAACTTTGTGTATATAATAGTTCCACAGCGTTCTGTTGAGAGCAGGTTTTATTTATTTTTTATCAGTTTTAGTTAGCTTTGGTCACGCACGAGACGCAAACATGAATATCGTATACCCGTATATATATAAAGTATATAAAAATATTTTTCTGTTTTGATATTTTACACGATTCTTTGAAAACAATGCTAATGACGGGGTTTTTTTTTTTTGTTATTTAATTAAAATAATTGATGTTAGTACCTCCTGTACCCATTGAAAATGGGTAAAAGGGAGTTACAAAAAATTTGAAAATGTATGTAGCAGGCATATAAAGTACATATATATGTTCTTGTTCAGGATCAATAGCCGAATCGATCTAGCGCTATCCGTCCGTCTGTATGAGCACATGGATATCGGAGATAAATCCAAATTTGGATTCTATATTCCTGTACGCAGATCAAGTTTATTTCAAATTTCCCCCCCTCACCAACACAAATCGAAAAAAAAAACTATTTATTGGCACAATTTCAATAAAATTACTTTGCTATTTGGTATACATAATTCCAATGCTAATACTGTGCAAATTGCATCACGATCGGACAATAAACACAGAAGTTAAAGCAGTTTAACTGCTTTGTACTGCTTGATTTAAATGTGCGTGTATTAACTAGGGGTAGGGTGAGCCGTAGTCGGTTATACTCGAATATAACATTGATACTTGTTTCTCTTCAGAGAAAAAAATATGCAATTAAATCATTAAGTTTTAATATAAATTTTTCGAATTCCATAATTAAGTATTTCTTAGGAAGTTTATAGCTCTTTATCAATCGCTTTTAAAGTCAAATATCCGGTGGAAATACTTGTTTCAATTGGTGCGGATATTGAGATAAGGATTCCTAGTATAGTCTATTAAAGACCATACTGGAAATATATTTTTAAAATAGTTATAACATATGTATTTATGATAGTACATGCTATCATAGTAAGCGCATCACACAAGGAATTAATGTCAAATTGATAAGAAAAAATAATTATAAATCAGGCGACGAACCTGGGGGGAATGGCAGTTTTTCTATTGTATACGTGAAGCTTATAAGCTTATTATAAATTTATTCATTTATTGCAGTATTTGGTATTTCAGTTCTTAAACAATGCGGAGAGCGGACAAATGTTCTTGTATGGATACTGCCAATAAGATAAACCAGACTCCAATTGGAACGATCAGAGAACATGTGCTGGAATGCCAACTATACATTCACACACTCACGCACACAAAAGCATTCTGAAGATGTATGTATGAACATATGCGTGTGTATAGTGACGTCAAATTTTTTAAGAATTGTGTACATATTTTTTTTTCTTCTTTTTGCTTTGATGATGTGTGTAAATAATGGATCTGGAGCATTCGACGTATTGGGTTTGTTTTATTGTTAATATATTATTGCCGTCGCCTTGGCCAAATTTTAATACACTTTCACTTAGCACAACTCTAATATGTACTTATGATCTTTATAAGTTGATTATTATTTTTAATCTTTTAGTTTTTTTTTTTTTTTTTTTTGGTTTAGAGAGCTTTGCCGGCGTTGCGATTGTGACGCTCCGAAAACGACTAAACAAATATTTTCAATCGTCATACAACAATGCTGAAAAATGTTACTAGAAAATTGAATTGATGATTTCTGTGATGGGAATATTTATGATAAATGACAGAGATATACGTATGTATGTATGTAAGTACATGGACAGGTAGAAATAGGCAGATAAAACGAGCAACAATCATGGACAAGCGGAACAACAACACAAAGCGCAACAACAAACAGCCGCACAAACAAAATAAAGAGCGGCCGTGGAAAGAGAGACATTCAGATAGTGAGAGAGGTAGAGATAGAAAGAGAGAACAGAAGCGTTTCGTTGACGATTTTTACTCACGCGACCAACGAAATACGAAATGCCACTTGAAGCACTTAGAATTCGATTAGCTTTTATTTCACTTCGATTTGTAATGCACTTTCTTTTGTTTTCCTTTGTTTTATTTACTATTTCTTTCGGTTTGACGTTATGCACCACGCAGCCACAAATTATAATGACGAATTACTAGTAGAGCAACAAAAGCGACGTGTACAAAACACAACGGCGGCAAACAACAGACTGAGAGGGCAAATTGGCATATCAAGAGCCAGCGACTGGAGCGTGAGAGAGCGACAGAGAGGCAGCATTGCGAGTGAACGTGGCAGCAAGAAGAACGCGCGCAATTTGAGTGAAGCAGCCATAGAGAGCTTAAAAGACACGCGCACATTGACAACAAATAGTTTAAGTCTGCTACAAAAAAATTGGCGTGTGACTAATCATAAAATGCATGTAAATTAAAAATGCTATCGATTTATACAGCTTATATTTAAGTAAAGCTTTATAAAAACTATACATTAAGATACGATAGACTTTTAAAACCAAACGCATTCATACGCTAATGAAAATGCACATATAACATATTCTTAACTTACCAAATAAAAAATAAATAAAATAAAAAACATCCTTTCAAACAAAAATATGTCTATGCACCACTGTGCCAATGCGAATTCCAGCAGGTAACTCAATGCAAAAAACGGAGAGCAAAAAAATAACTCTCAGAGAGCACTGAGCACAAGCAATTTCAGCAAGGAAAATACGAATAAGAAGTTAAAGAGAAAACGGAAATGTTCATTGAAAAAATAAAGATGCAAAAACTATGTAAGTATGGGGAAGTATTCTGACTTTGGGACTCTCTGAGGCTCATTGCCGAGATCGTTGTTGCAATAATAATGTTTCTCAATAATCTTATTTAAATATGGGATAGTTAGAACTTTTACTGTGTGTGCGTGTGTGTGGGTCAAGTTCAACTGATAATTATCATGAAATAAAATCCATGTAGCAGCTGCGGTCCCACAAGTATCGGAAATGCATATACATGGATATAATATGGCTGGGAACAATTTATATTACTAATTGAATTGTTTCAATTGTTTTGCCATCTCTCTAATTGCTCATTTTGTGAAATATTACATTATTTTTTAGTTAGTTGTCAGACATATTATGTCTTATGTACAAATTTGCATTGTTCCGCTTGACTTTCCAATTAACATGCAAAGTGGTGTCTACTAAATCATGTGTTATATAGAGTTTGTTCTAATGTTACGATATTCAGGTTTTTTCAAAGCACTAATTACAAGGAACACAAATAACAGGCAGCCGGGAACGTACGGAGATTCCCAGTGTTTGTGAACTGCGTACGACAACTTATGGACGAATCTTTAAGAGCCTTTTCAACTTTTTTTACCCTTGCAAAAGAGTTTTATAATTTTGTCACGCATTGTGTAATACATAGAAGAAAATGTCTCCGACACCTTAAAGTATATTGTTAATCAGGAAGATAATGCCATCCGGCTGTCTGCCAACTAGTCTCTCATTTTTTGACCTATCTTGATAAGATTTGGAACAGATTCTTCTTTCTGTTACAGGTAGGTCTGATCAATTTTTTTGATTGATATCGGACCACTACATCATATAGCCGCTATAGGAACGATCGGTTGAATATTGAAAGTATATATCCGTTTCTTTCATGTTTTTTATTTCGTTTACTTAAAACTGCAATAATCTCATTAGGATGGATTTTTACCCTTTCCACAATCTTGTCATTCTCAGCAAAAAGGTTGATAAATGTTGTAAACTGTTTTTTTCTTTCAACCATCATTAAAGGGCGGTTTGTGGCTTTGCCAATAATAATTAGCAAAATTTTAATCACGCTAATCAACTTCAGTACATCAGAAGGAACCCCAAACATATAAAGACAAAATTGTTTTTTTTTTATTTATTTTTTTTTTTTTGGTTTCCTGGAACGCTTTCAAAGGCGGCACTTTACTTTCTACTTTCTACTTTGACTAATGATGCTGTCTTGGGAGACAGGATTGTGGGTTGTGCTTCTGGACTCCACAATTGTTGCTCTCCAGGAGACAACAATAAAGCAACAATGTGTCCAGAACGCTGAGGTCAAAGGAAGTTGCCCCGAACTGTTGGCGCTTTTTGTAAGCCATTATTAATTTACAACATTTACTAAGGATTCTACTGCAGGATACCCACCTGATGTTGCAGCAGGTGGGCTTACACTTGCAACCGTTTTGGTAGCCACTGAAAGATGCTTTTGAGCATTGTTGCAACAATTTTCATCATTAATTGCCTGATCATGGTACAATATTAAATAATTCAGAAGTGTGCCAAGAATAGTAAAAATCAGGGAGCACAATTAAGAGATGGATTTAAAATATTATCTTAATAATTCGGAACAACTTAGATATACTAATTCAGGATGCGAAGTGCTGCAAACAGGATAAATTTTTATTTTTAATAATTAAATTTTTATTACTAAATATTTACAAATCATAGAATATCTTTTATTTTTAAAGATTTTTATTAAAAATTTATAATACAAATTATTGTATTTACGTACTTTTATTTTGAAAGTTGCATATTAAAGTTGTTCTCCAATTTTTATATTAAAAGTTAAAGTTGAAAATAAAAATTAAATTTGAATAACTTTCTTGTGTGTTTCGAAATTGGAAATATATTTAGTTACATAAAAGATCTAATTATCAGTATCTTAATAAATGATTGATATTTAGGTTTCTGCAAGCATAGTAACAATTTTAAAATTATGAGCAACTTCTTGGTTATATGAAATATCTACTACACTAAGAAAAAAGAAATTTTTTTAAGTATAGAAACACTGTCGATAAAAAAAATAAAATAAAATTCTACAAACAGAGTATAAATCTCTACAAAGAAGTGAAAATTTCCACAGTACGAATATATTTTCTATGATATGAATAAACGAAAAAAATTATGGGTTTATAATCGGAAGTATGGATTTTCTACAATATGAAATCCAGGTGTTCTATGAAATGAATATAAAATTCATTAACCTGCAGAAAATTTTCTATGCTCAATATAAATTTTTACAAAATATATTGACTTATTTCTTTAACCAAAGTAAAGTAATTTTTTTATTCAAATTTAAAAATATAACGGATTTTTTTTATTATGGACATAAAATTATAGATTTTTCCATGTTTTGTAGAAAAAGTTTCCTCGAGCTATCGAAATAATTAAATAAAATAAATAAAACAGAAAATTGTATCTGCCAGAGTTAAAACATTTTCATCACTTTGTGGTAATTAAATCTACAGGGCATAAAAAAATTTCTATGGCGCTATTTCTATCCTGTTTTTCCAACCACTGACGTCAGTTTTCCACAATTGGATGTACACTTTTTTTGAGTGTATATACCAGACTTGCCAATTTCAAGTTTGTGTATCCTAGAAAAAATCTGATTAACTTTAATCTAAATGAAAAAACATTACCATATAGTTGTTATAGAAACGATCGGTCTAAAATTTAAATATTTTTAGAACACCATTGCAGTCCTTCTTGTATAAATTAGTTTTTGTGAAAAAGTAAGATATTTATTTAGAAGATTTGTTTTTTAAATTAAATTTCTTTTTTATTAAATTTCTTTTTTATTAAATTTCTTTAATCGGTTAACCATAGTAACCACATTCAAATAGTCTATTCAGTTATTTGGAGCTGTCTGGAGACGACTGCCAGCAAATGTCTTCAATCAACCGATTCACGAAGGGATTTCTATTGCCCAGGTCCTCAGAGTCCACAAATTGTGGCTTTGCTGGCGTCTAATTGGCATACATATTTTATGGTCATAATGAGGCGAAATAGCTCATCCATTCGGTTCTCTCGGGTTTAAAACAGTTTCAGACTTTTTGCTGAATCCCCAAACCCCAGATACCTATCCACAATTTCTGTCTGTCTGTCATATGAATGCAGTTTTCTGTTGACAGTTGTCAGGCATTTTCTAGCTCAATAATTGCAATCAGACGCTCACTCGAAATTGGAATTGTTTATTTGCTTTGGCCGAAAAATGCCCGGAAAATGCTGCCCGGAAAATGCTGCCTGACAGTTAGCCTGATAGCAGCCAGAGCTGAAATTTGATTTTCAATTTCAAAAATCACACTTCAATGCTTCTGTTGACACTTCAACGTGCCACAAGCGCCATTTGTTGTGCACTTGGTCACTTGCCTGCCTGATGCTTGCCGGCTTTTCTATCCAGTTTGTCTATCTGAATGTCTATCTGTCTATCTGAGCTCATCTCATTGCTGGTCAAATTATGCGGCATCGCATCTCATGGATAGCTATTTGTCGATTCACAAGCTGTTGCACAAAGCACATCCGTATTTGAAGTGAGCAAAAGGCACTCAGTTGACACTTACTTGATATGCGTATCGCAATCAACGAAAATCAGTTGAGATAGATAACTAGCTAAAAGCATAATTTTAACAGAGTTTCCAAATATGAAACAAGACCGAAACGCCTATCTCCGGCACGCCGTAGCTACATATATACCCTGCAATGATATTCTAAAAAAATTATCAAACTTCATCAACAATTTTAATATATCATTCTGATGAGTTTGGTTCTAAAACAAAAAAGTTTTTTATGCAAGCACTTTTCAACCGATTGTTCATATGCAAGCTATAAGATATAGTATTTCGATTTTGATGAAACTTGATCTGATTATAAAGATCGATTAGCAAAGTTTGGTTTTGAAATCTTGGAAAAATATATTTTTGAACTGATCGTTCCTATGGAAGCTATATGATCTAAAATTCCGGCTGATTCAAAAACTGAGAAACTAGTTTTAATAGGCACAAAAACACGAACGGACGGACAAGCGGACAGACAGACGGACATATATACTTTATCGGGTCGAAAATGTCTTCTTCTATGCGTTACAGATTTCGTGAAAAATTATAATACTAAGTATTTATCAAGGATACAACTGAACACTGGATAAAACTGAACACTGCAAAAACTGCGAAACAGTTTAAACAGATTTAAAATCACAAGAAAGCTTTAAATGATATGGATCTCTATAAAGCTCTTAAACATTTTTATTTCCTAACTGATTTTTTATGACAGTACTGATAAACTGTATTCACTGACCACAAATAAATTGACTTGAGGGAAAATGAACATCTTATGTAAAAGATAAATAAAAAAAAACAAACCAAATTTTTTAATACAATTGATTAAGTTTACTTTATGCAATTAATCATAAGCTGATGAATCTCTAAAAATATTTCATGTCAAGTTTTAACATATATCACATTTCATTGACATTTATTCTATTATTTCACTCAACTATCCCTTAAAGATTTATAAAGATTTGGTTATCCAAACATCGTATCACATTTTTAGCTAGTAAATCATAAAATATAAATGTCGGCTAGACGAGACGCATACATCATCTGTGAATGCAATCGTTTAGTTTCCCAAAAGCCACCCATGAGGTCCGAAATATGCGTTACTTAATGGTCAAGAGCTAAACTACCCCCCTACACCACCTCCCCCTTGGCGTAATAAATGGCGAACAAGTGCGGCCATTATTCTTGCTCCAAAGTAGGAGGACGGGGATTTCCCTTGCAGTATTTTTGTTTGCGTAGCAAATGTCGTGTAAAAGCTGAAAAATTGTTAAAACACCAGAAGCATCAACACCAGCCGTGGCCTAAACTACGCAAATTTCAAAGCTGAGAAAACTGAGAAAAAAAAATCATCTAACGAGCTTAACGGAAATGCAGAAGAAAATTGCACAGAACAAAAAATAGAATGAAAAGCATGAAGAAAAAAAACGCTTAAAAAATGTGCGAAAAATTATTTGGCATTCAATAAAAGTATGTCGAGAAGTTGAGGGGAGAGCTGTTCGCTAATGATGAGCAAATAGTCTCGTTAAATATATCAAAAGTTGAATTTGGAAAATCTATGTAAATTGGAGATTGAAAAGAAAGGTAAAGCTCGTTAAAATTTAAATAAAAAGAACCGAAGATAAATCAAATGAAAGTCGTTTTAGAATTGCAAACTTATAAATGCATGATTTATTCGACTTATTTCATTCTAATAATTATTGTTTAAATGCTTATATTTCCGCCGTCTCTTTATCGATTTCTATGATTAATATCTTAAAAGACGCCCAATTAATGCAACTATGTAAAAGCAAAGAAGAGAAAAACGAAATAATTTTTTTTCGACTTTTCCTCGAATTTTAAAGTCAAAAAATCGTAAAAAATACCGCACAAAATATCATCATTTTCTAAATTCAAAATTAAATAGCTGCAAAACTAGTAATTTAAACTTAATAAAGTATATGTATGATTAATAGATCCATTCATTAGCTTTCGAAAAATGTAAATTATTTGAAAATCGGCTGTAAGATTCTCGAGTAATGCTAAAATCTCCAGTCTCGCCTCTGAAGAAAAGCTAAAAAAAAAATACCAGATTTCAAAAAATTTTTAAAAAAAAGTCTCACCATAGAAAAAATTTTAAAGTGGTTTTCCGTCATCTGGGGCACCATATGTATCAGAAAAAGTAGGTCTGATCAAATATACAATTTGTGTGTTGCCTAGTGTAATGGTTCATGCGTATTTCTTACTTCATTTGTTACTTCAAAAAAATTAAATTTTTTTATTAAATTAAATTTCGTTGCTTTTCTTTACTAAAATTGTAGTCAAGCCTGTCAAGTGTTTAGTTGCCCATTGCCATGAAATGTTTACTTGGCCCTAAGTGCTCTTCACTCACATTTCAACATGGTTTATGGGTTCTAAGCAGCTTACTCTAATGGTTTGGGCCCAGCCCAAAGTGCAACCCAACACATGTTGTGGGGTTGGCATTGTGGTAATTTCAACATTTTCTGCATCATTAAATGCAACTCAAGTTGCAGTAGAGGTTTCAGAGGTTAAGGCCAAAATGCAGGTCTTCAAAAGGGCGAAACAAAAGGATGACTGAGGAATTGCTGAGATTTTCGCATGGGTTTGTAGGCATTTTACCAACTGATACCTCAATTTTAGTCCAATGCCAAATTCTAAAATTCAAATGCTAACAAATGCTTTGATTTGCCTTTCAATTTGGTCAAAGCCGTTTGCCAGATTTTCATGCCTCACTGAAGCCTGCATTTCAACCATCTTAATGGTAGTTTTAAAAAAGGCTGCAACTTTCTGCAGGCTGACCCAAAAAGTAGCAAGAAAGGTCAGTTAACCGAAATTTATACCCTGTTAATAAACTCAATTTAAGACCTTCATAACAGGCAGTAATGTGATATAAAGAACAGATTCTTACGATGCCGATATACATATTTGTATTATCTGAAGAAATATTAAACATTCTTTTACTACAATATTATTTAAGTTTTGTTTTATAGCTTATAGTTATATATTATTATTATTATAAAGCTGGAACTAAATCCCATGCTAGGGTATTCAAAATATATGCAATTATATATGTATATTTAAATTGTTCTGCCGCCCTCAATTCTGTGTGTGCGCCGCTTTGTTGCCCCAAAACAAAAATCCTTTTAAATGCAGGACCTGCCTGCCTGGCAGGGCAATTACATGCAACTGCCTCTTCTATTTTTATTATTTTTATTTTTATTTTTATTTTTTGGCTGCGGGTTTGGGGTTTTTTTTGCGTTTGGAACCCATCATACTTTTAAGTGTTGCCATTCTTTGCAGCGCATTTTATTTTTATTTCTTTTCTCCTCTACCTTTTGCTTGCATTTTATGCAAGGCATAATAAATTTTTGAATTTTTGTGTGTTTTACGACACTTTTTGCTTTGTGCGTTCTTATAATGGGTGTGAATTTGTGAGGTTAGATTGCATTTTAAGATTTCTTGTAACTGAATGTTGCCACACTACTTTGAAAAAATTGCCGTCATTTTGATATCTAAAAACCTTTACTAAACTTGAAAATATTCATCTTAAGCAAAAAAAACTAGAAACGAAGTAGCAGTAATAAATATTATATATTATTATATATTATATTATATTATAATACAGTATACATTTATACATTTATAAAGACAACAGAATGAAATGATTTTAACTTAAGCTCTCAACTGATTTCCATGTTTATCTCAAAATTTACAATCGCCTCTCTATGCGATTCTCAAACGTTTTAGTACCGCTTCAACTTGCTTAGACATGTGCACATGATAACAAGGTTTTTTCTAAAATTTTTACCTCAGTACCTATTGTTAAATATATATCTAAAAAACAAAGTCCAAAGCAACTAAAAGACTGCAACAATACTTAATTTAAACGCCTAGTATGCAAAATAATCATCATAATTTAAGTTAGCCTGAATTTGTCACTCAGTGCCTTACCGTAGAAATAAGATACCAAAACTGTATTATCTTCAAGAACCGACGAATAAATTAATTGATTTGAATTGAATTGAAGACATCTTTATTTAAGGAAATCCTTTTAATAAAAACCAAAAAAAAAACATTTGATTGCAGAACATCCTAATTATAATTAACATCCCGGTGCTCTAAAGAAAAAATTTCGTAGAACATTCAGTAAAGAAATAGTCAATGTCGACAAAAACATATTTAGCTATAAGATGTTGTTATATCGTTGTCTCTTCATCGATTTTAAAGATTCATATCCTAAATGACGCCCAATTAATGCAACTATGCAAAAGCAAAGGAGAGAAAAACGAAAAAAAAAATTTTTCGAATTTTCCTTGAATTTTAAAGTCAAAAAATCGTAAAAAATACCGCAGAAAATATCATCATTTTCTAAATTCAAAATTAAATAGCTGCAAAACTAGTAATTTAAACTGAATAAAGTATATGTATGATTAATAGCCCCTTTCATTAGCTTTCAGAAAACGTAAAGTATTTGAAAATCGGCTGTAATATTGTCGAGTAATGCTTAAATCTGTAGGCTTGCCTCTGAAAAAAAGCTAAAAAAAAAATACCAGATTTCAAAAAATTTTTTAAAAAAAGTCTTACCATAGAAAAATTTTTAAAGTGGTTTTTCATCATCTGGGGCACCATATGTATCAGAAAAAGTAGGTTTGATCAAATATACAATTTGTGTGTTGCCTAGTGTTACACGCATTTGGACAATTTCTTTATTTTTCTGTCAAGGTTTTGTTTAAAGCTGAACAAACTATCCAATCGAATGGCAAATAGACAGAGAAGAACTTTAAATATACAATAGCGAGAAACAATAATGGATTGCATTTACATATGGATTTGCTAACGCGCTAGACGGAACAATGCATCTAACTAAGTGGATGTGAATACGAGTACTAGACGTTGCAATCACTACATAGATACACTCCCTTCCTGCCCCCCCCCCCCCCCACCCCACCAAGTAATGGAAACGAATAAATCTTGAATGCCTCAAATATTTGCTATATGCGACGCTGTCGTATGTAGAAGGGGGGTGAGATGAAGTAAAACAAATTTCTATACAACACTTTATGTACAAAGTAAGAATGAAAAGAAATCGCAAAGTTGCCTGCGCTGCCAGGCAACCCCATTATAATAGTTTGTGGCGCCTCCAGCGTTCTCCGGTGAAGACACAGGACACAGGACAGAGGGCAGGGCTGAACTTACTTTGACACTCGAGAGCCGCAACGAGATAAAAATGGCTGCAAGTCGAGCTGTAGACGATGCCTGTCTGGTCTTTCATACTATATATATATATATATATATATATATTGGGTGTGTGTCTTTGGGTGTTTTCACACCCTTAAAAGCATAGAAAGCAACACGCATTGCATACGATAAAAGGGGTAAGACAAACTAACACTCTTTCCAATATAAAATATGCATTGGCAGAGCTTAACTAGATAACTGCATAATATTATATTGCACATATGTTGCAGGGGATGCAACATCGCTCTTAAAGCGTCAATAATTCAATCTGATGTACCACAAATTAATCTGAAATAGTTTAAATAAATAAAATTCAAAATGTAACAATTCTTGTATAAAACAAGTCTTCTAAAAATATAGTTTTAGAGCCTTAAAGCTACAATTAAGTGCTTAGATTTATTCTGCAAAATAAAAAAATATTAATGTTCAAAGAAAAAGAAACACATTAAATTTAGTTCATCAAAATCACTTAAAGTTTGAAGGAATCTTGTAAATAAGTGTGTTTTAATTTTAATAAAAAAAATAAATAAACAAAAAATAGAACTGGAAGTACCCTAAAGCTTCAAAGATTACACTAGTTTACAGCAAAAAAGGAGCTGGGCTCTCATATACTTTTTTTGATGTATTTTTGGTCGCTGATTTCAAAAATGCAAACCATTTATTTTTTCAAAGAATGGTTTTCGAGAAAACCGCGAATAGCTAGTTTTTTTGGCAGTCTTTCGACTTATTTGTTCATATCTACATGAGATCTTATTTGAATATTTAAATAATGTTACACAATTCAATAGATAATTGTATCCTCTTCTAACGGTATGCCGTTTATGCGAATCGAATAAGAAACAAAGCCATTATAAACCCTCAAAGTTGAAAAATGTGAACTTTTTTGGCATTTTTGAAAAGTTGCTGAATTTCAATTGGTCTTTTAAAAATTTAAAAAATTCGTTTAAATACTTTTTAAGATTTATTATGTTAGATAATTCTTTTACGAATATTTTAAGTATACATTTGTCTAAATCGGTCAGTAAATGTGATAGTTATTCAGCAATTAGTAAAAACACCCAAGAAAAAATTCACCCTGTTCATCACTTTTCCAGTCATATTTGGAGATAAGAAGTTTCAACTGACTAGAAACTTTAGCTATTGCGGCGATTTGAATGGATTGTTTTCTTTATTTAGAGAGAATAATGATCCTGAAGATTGGTGTATCTTTATCGAATATTTCCGCTTTAATTTTTCCGTAGACAATACGCAACATTTTTTCTTTTAATATACTAACACATCACTGTTTTCTCTCTTAAATTATAAATTTTCGACAAAAAGTATATGAGAGCCCAGCTCCTTCGATCAAAAAATAATTTGTAAACTAGTGTTATTGCTTTAACGCTCACTTAAAGCACTAAAAATGTGGATTTTAAATGTTAATTTGACTTTTTGAAAAATTTAAAGAACAGAACAATTTGATTAATATTGCCTACAATGCCATTAAAACAGTTTAAAAAAACACAAAACATTAATATTAAAAAACACTATAATATAAAGCATATTTTATATGAAACTCTCAATAAACTGTATTTCGAAACTTTTAGCTTGTATTTCGGTGCTTCAAGCCAACTTGTCAAAGTGCTGCCAATGCAAATCAAGCCATAGACCACAGCCTTACAATTCTCTTGCCTCGTTGTCAATTTCAGTGGCAATCTGTTGCCAACAATCGTTGATAAAACAAATGCTAAACGAAGTTGGCTCAAAAATGCAAAGCAGACAATTGTGCGGCTGCATTGTCTGTTGCAAGCTTCATTAGATGCACGTACCCAGTGGCAAAAGGAGGATGCAACCAAGGGGTTGCAAGAAGTCGCAGCTGCTAGTAGCTCGGGTATTGTAGGTTGAGGCAAGCGGCACTAATAGATGTGGCATTCAAATTTATTTTCAATGTATGTGCCACAGGCAATGCATGTCGCACAATCGCAAAACAAAAATAGGAAAAGAGTTGAAACACAGAGTTGAATTTTCGAGTTTTAATACAAACCCCAATGCGTGACACTTAAGTGACAATTTAGATAACACAAGTGAAAACTAAGCAAGTAAATTGCAATTGTACGAAAGGGTATATTACCCCTAACTAAATAAGAAAATTCAATTAAAAAAAAAACATACTTTCGAAAATGTAATATAGTTTTCAACTTGGTTATAACTAAATCTATATAGAAGAAAAAACTACAACTGCGAATCAGTTTGAATATTTGCATTCGAAATTCTAATCTGAAATACAAATCAAGCCGTCAAACTGTCATAAGTCTAACTACTATTATATCAGATGTAATTACGGTATATATAATGGAAAATTATACGGACAATAGCAATAATAAATCTACAGCAATTTACAATCGTTTATTCCTGTGCAATTCAAAAACCTTACAATACGAATGCATATTCCCAGCGTATATACTCTGTGAAAAATATAAAGTTGCTCTAAACAGTAAATTTAATTAATTAAGAATATGTTCAAGTGCAAACAGCAGCAACGACAAAAGCGTAACTTTGGCGGCAGACAATAGAGAGAACAAATAAAAAATAAATTTATATTTACTTATATATGTATATAGACAAAGTTCCCGATAACTTTTTCTCACAACAAACGTGCAAACTGCATAGAGCAAGTAATTGCTGGCTGAAACGGAAGTGAAATCAGCTCGAAAGGCGTGTACAATGGCGGCAACAAAAGTTGGATAAATAAATTAAGTATACGCTGCGTGCGACAAACAGACAAATTTTGTAGAAAACATACAAAAAGCAAAGCGACAAGTAGAAAATAAAAGAACGTACTGCAATATATATGGAGTAGTGAGATTAAAAACACTTGCAAATATTAAATACTCTTTTATTTGAAATCTTATTCCACATGTCAAACAAATCTATCTTAATAAGCTTAACAAAACCATATCAGTTTTTATTGCATGATAAATTAAAGCAAGATACGAATGCAATATATCTTGCAAAACCATTTTGCGAATTGTTATTATTGAAAACAAATCCCGAGAGCTTAAACAACATAGTTTGAATAAAATATAGTTTTCGAAAGGAAGTTTCTATTAAAACAAGATTATAACATAAATATTTATTTTTTTAATTTTGTCTACCATAAACTAAGTTTTAATATAATACAGCTTTTATACAACAACTTACATTTTGATATATTTAAAGATTTTTTTAACTTTCATTTTGTCCTCTACAAATCAAGCTGTGGCATTAAATTGCTATAGAAACTATAATACATGGAATGTAACCCTTAAACTATGTATAGATCTTCAACAAATTCCATCAACATATAATTAAGATAGAGAGATAGTTCCTATAAAAACAAGAAAAAGAATACACCTTCCCTTTGTAGTACTATTTAGCTCAAATTGCAAAATGTATACTTCAATGCATACTTCATTACAAAATAGAAATACTCTTAGCCCTCACAATACACAAAATTTAAAACAAAAAAAAAAATGTATTTAATTTTGGTCTGAGGGCGTGAAATTGAACACACACAAAATAAAGTGGAGAGCGTAAATATTGAATGTTTAATTTTGTTGGAATTATTTAATAATAAAAGTTAATAAAAGTGAGGAAAACATATGGCAAGGGAAAATCGGGAAATGAAATGAAAATGGAAATTGCAGTTCATTGCAGTTGTGGGGCACAACGCAGGCTGATAATTTACATATAATTGAGTGCTATCCTGTATATATATATATCATATATGTGTGTGTATCGTGTGTGTCCTTTCCTATCTGTGGGTATAGTTATCATAGCAGGCTGTACGAAATTTATATGCATGCGTTTGTCCTCTGTGTGTAAAATGAAAATTTATGCACACTTAATGGTTGCCTCTGGGTACGGCAGCCTCTGTACACCGCCGTCCTAGTCCTGACTGCCACGCCCACACATCCTGTTGAATGCACTCGTTAAGTCGAGAAACCACACAACTTTCCACTGTCCGCCATGATGTGCTCTCTTCACTTGCAAATGAATTATGTTTTATTTTATTTTATCTTATAGTCTGTCTTACTCTTTGTAGACTATCGCCATCTCTTTCAGTTTGTGTACTTCCCTCTCTTTCTACTTTATCATTTTTCATTGTGGTTTGTCGCATTTTAACATATAAATTCGTGACAGGAAAGTTGATGATGGATGCCGGTTTTAAATTAAGTTGAGATTTCAGTATTCAGAATTCTTTTTTTTTTGGTTTTTGTTGGTCTTTCTCTTAGGGAAATTGTGGGCATACAATTTCCATGTCTTTTGTGCGCGGCTGGTCGAATTTTCTTATATAAGGGCAGTAATTACAAATTGTTCGTTTGTAAATAATATTAAATTAAATTGCATTTTACAAGCTTGTGCCGTAGCAGCAATTAATGGAAATGCAAATTAAAGCTGCATACGATAAAATATGGCAAAATTGAAAATAAAAAATAAAATTAATTACAATGAATTTATAGGGACAACTATTATAAGCACGTATATAATAAGTATAATAATTCAATATAAATTAATTTGAAAGAAAAGTTTATTTTATTTATATAGTTAAATGGTTATAAAAAGTGACCGTGGATGTTTCTTTTTAAGCCCTGGACCCTGTACCTGAAGTAGGCATCTACGACCATATAAATTATAAGTAGGCTTGATCAGGTTTAACAGTCGAGGCTCTTTTACCCTGTCTGCCTGTATGAACACACACATCTTGGAGACTATAAAAGAAAACAAATTTGGAATGTATTAATTCAAGCTTCCCGATACTACCCCTCACCACTACAAATGAATAAATTTAAAGACACAATTTAAAAATTATTATATTGAATTTTCGCATAAACAATTCCCATGCTGATCCAAATATGCTGTGCAAATTTCACTTAATATTAAAAACCGTAGTAATTGAAAAAAGCAGTTCATGCATACCGATGCAGTCACAGACACCTGTATAGCCGTTGAACTGCTTTGCACTGCTTGCTTTGAATGTGCATGTATCACGCTTTGGTACAGGTGTCTCTTAGTGGGGTATACTCGACTAAAACATTCCTGTTTTGTTAGACAACAGTCACCCGCTGGACCCTTACTTCAGGTCCATCCAGGAGTGGTAATGGACCGGATAATTTCATCTAGGATATTCACCACTTGAATGGCAGTTTATAACCTCGCCAAAGCTATATACCCTTGCAATGTCTTCTAAAAAAATTGTTTAGTACTCTACCGATTTTTCCAATGGCAACCATATGATATAGTGGTCTGATTTTATTCTTACTTTATCAGATAGTACAAAATTAAATCATATATCAATATCGTGATTTTGATTTTGACATTTTCAAAATCAAAAAAGATGTGCATAGAAGAATTCTTTTTTCACCCAATTGTTCCTATGGCAGCTATATAATTTTGATATCGATATTTCAAAAAATAAAACAGTTTTTGACGGACTGTTGCTATGGGAGCTATGTGATATATTGGTCAGATTTTGATGCAACTTAAAATATATGATAAGTCAGACAATATACATATAATCAAAGTGCTTACATATCTAAGCCCAAGGTCCTTTAAAAAAAAGAACAGAATATTTTTTAAAATTATTTAGGTTGTAATTTAATGCCATGCTCATTACTTTCAAAGAGTCAAAACAAGTTTTGTTTCTGTAAAAGAGACAAAGGCAAAGTAAAAACAAATTGCAGCAGAAAGTAGGAAAAAAAATTAAATAAATAAACATAAGTTGCAAGGCTGTTGGGGCACGTAAAGCAACTTCAAAACTACAAAAGCGACAAAAAAAAAAAAACAAATATAACAATAAAATAAAAAGGTATATGCAGCACACTACATTTTTTTTTTATTGTTGTGAATTTTGTGAATACAAAAAGTTAAACAACTTTATGGCAAAGTTCCCTGAGCTAAGGAACAGAAGGGAAAATTGCGTGAGCAGCCAGGGAAATAAACTGTAGTTTTGCAAATCGTGAAGTTTTCTATATTATGCTTATTTTCTCTTATTGAAAACTTATTGCAATATGAATATAATGCGCAAAAAATTGCCGTCAAAGAGGCGGCAAAATGGAGCAAAATGGAGTGAACAAAATAATAATAATAGCAAATTCTTTATTTTTCTTGCGCAGCGTAATTTCAATAAAAATAAAGTTTCTGCAGCTCGAAAAACTATGCATTCGTACACAGTTGAAAAGCTTGCACCCTTCCGAAACTCGGACCCACCGCACGCCCCAACGCACTATGGGACCAATGACCGATTTCGTGGCCTAAATTAATAATGCAATGATTTGGCAAGTATTTTGGCTCTAGTTTATTGGATAACATTTAAAATTATGATTATAAGTGCTTTTGATGAAAAGTGGGCGTGGCACTTTTCCCACTATTTGTAAACATTTTCTTTTTATTACAATTGAGCTTTTTTCCTAACACTTAACCTATAACGGCAAAATTAGATATTGCTTACTGGTATTTATAGTAGGTTATATTTAACAATTGCATTTTACCGATCAACTCGCTCCTTCACCTTTTTCCAAACTTTAAATATATCTTAAAAGGGAGGTCGTTCTTCAAATGAGGTCGTTTGCTAAAAATTTGATTTGTGGAAGAAATTGACAAAAATTGACAATTATAAAAACTGATCTACAATCACAATTAATGACAGCACCAAGTTAAAAAAGTCGCATTCCTGCCAAATGCTGCTAAAATTTTTAATTCCCTTCCAAAGTCAAATTTTGTTAAAAAAAATTGTTGCATGAGACACTTTTTTAACTTACATAAAAATAAGGAAAACACATTAAATTTCTACAAACGAGCTTTACCAATATATAGTACAAACCTCACGGCTTATAATCCATTATAAAGTTTTTCACATACGCTTGGTCTTATTTAACTATAATTTACTGAAGTTGACAAGCAAATTTGCTTACAAAAAACCACGAGCTTATGGTTGTTAACAGCTGTGTTTAACAGCTTAACAGTGGTACTCTTGGTTAACATTTTTGGTACGCAACATGATACTTTGGTGTATTTCTTATATATAAACAACAAAATTTATGATAAATTACGTAAATTGAAATTTTGGGCTTAGGCCACGAAATCGGTCATTGGTCCCATAGTGCACCGCCCCAACACTTGAGAAAAAATGCAAATGGGACTGAAATCTTTTCGTTGTCTGGTTCGATGCACTTAGGCGACACCTGTTGTCGGCTGAGGACGGCTAAGCGTTATAAATGGCTACACACAAGATGTTGCATGCACCATGCACCATGCACCATGCACATGCAACCTAACCCCACTTAACTTATGCAGCACATAAATCATCAATACACACACACACACACGTTTTAAAAGTCAACACCTGACTTAAATAACGTTGTCTGCTTTTAGGCGGTTGTTTTAAAATTACTTGGTTTGAACTAAACCGTTTTAAAATAGAAATTTCAAAACTGAAAACGAACCATTAGGCGAACATTAGCCCAAAATTAATTCCAGCAAAATTAAAAGTTAAAAAAATACCTTGGAATAATTAACAAAAATGTATAAATACATTTCTAAAATCGTATATACACTGCTGGTCATAGGTTAGACGCACCAAATTTTTTTTAAAAAAAATTGTTATAGTGACAATATATATGAATATATATATGAATATATGAAGTTATTACGAACAAAGGAGGCAGTACTCATTACTGAAATTATTTTTTCTTTTTTTCTAATAAGTCAAATAGATACATAAATTAAAAATGAAATTTTTAAATAAGTTACTTTTCTTCCAAAAAATAAAATATTTTAAGTGCGTCTATTCTAGTGACCAAGAAAAAAGTGCCTTAATTTAAATAGCTCTAAGAAAAACGTTTGAAAACAGAATTTTTTTAAGTTTGTATAATTTACTTAAAGAATCATTGAATAACCAAATTTTCTGCATTTCAACTTTTTTTCAATTGTGTTCAAAATAAAAGTTATAAAATATTTTGTAATATAAATAATGCTGCGTCTAACCTATTGACCAGCAGTGTACATACATATTATATCCCCAACACCTGAGCAGAACGAGACATTGCTTTGAATCACAATCAACATAAAATATGCGACAATTATAATTGTAATATTTGGCTTACTAGCTCTTAAATAAATAATAAAAAAAAAAAGATTTATAATCATCGGTCGACAAATGTAGAAGTTACTAGCCCATAAATACTTCGTAGTGCTGTGTAAAAATCGTTTTTTACGGGTTCATTAATATAAAGAAACGACCAACTATAAAAAATTATTGAATCCTGATCATTTTGCTAACGTTTCTGAAATAAAGATGCTGATTGAAAACGAAAATTAAGTTAAAAAATAAAATTATTAAACGGTTTACATAATGACACTCTCCGTTTAAGTACACAATTTGTTGAGATAGGCAGTTGACAGTGCAGTTGGATTCTTTTCGATGCATTTGGGTCTCCAAGAACAATTCAAAGTGGTCAGTTAAGCAGTTCATAAAGGCGTCAAACAAGGTATCGTGAAATCCATAAATAAATAAAAAAGTAATACCAATTTATAGCCAACATACCCATCAGATTTGCCCGTTTATGGCCAGGCGTAAATTAGAATTATTTATTTGTAAATTAGTATTATTCTTCGTTAGTATATAAAAGAATTTTCAATGTGAAAAAACGATTTTGGGTATGTTACGGTTAGGTTGGGGTAAGCGCTATAACTTAACAATGTACTAATAGATTCTTACAAACGATACCTTCTTTGACGCGTTAGGATCAAGGGATTGACTAACCGTTCAATTTATTTTTCGAATTTCCCAGAGTTTTGAAAAATATTACAATCTCCCCACAATGGACATTTTTACACAAAAATTAAAAATTTTAATTTTCTACTCCTAATCTAATAACTATTTAAAAAAAAATTATATATTTAAGAGTAAGTAAGCCTACAGATCTAAAGAGTGATACAAAAAATATAAATGAACCTATTTTTAGGTAAAATTTTTATTGCAATTCTCAATAACTTCTAAACGAATTATCGAATTAAAAAATGTTATATGACAGGTTGATAGGCCATTTTAAAAACTTTTCAAAAATATAAACACTTTTAATATCAATAAACTATGTTCGGAGTTATTTTCACTTTGCCAAAGCTACTTTTTTGTAAAGTCGAAAATCTAGTTTCCTTCGATTATCCCAAAAACAGTCTCGGCAACCAATTTTTTAAAAATTTTTTTCGGAATCAGTGACCTATTTTACATATTATTCGACTCTAAGAAGGCCGGGACACAAAATGATGTTGCATAGTGTTATTTATAAATAAATAAATCTTGTACAAATAAAAACTTCACTGCATATTGATATATATATATTGAAATAACATTATGTCTACTTGCATATATATATATAAATAATGAATAATTATATTCATATATTTTACATAGTACATGTTACCAGCACAATGCCAAACAATATTTATATAGTATCAGATATTTGAATCGCCAATTTTAACGTCCAGCTAATTCAATTGCTGCTGCACTTTTGCGTCATATGTCACTTAATTGAATTTTTCAATTAGGAAAATAAACACATCCCCATCAAGGACAATCAAGGAATGGACGAACAAATATGTCGATTAATGTGTATTTTTAATTATATTGCAGTTTGAATTAAAACCATTTTGCAATTCTTTTATTTCCCCGAGTCTGTTAACAGAAAACAAAGTGAAATAACAAGCAAAAAGAGTGCCAATAAAAAAATATAAACATAAAATACATATTAATAATTACTGAAAATTTGTGTATTAGTCGAAATGTATTTAAAAAAAAAAAAAAAAATTGTAGGTTTGCAATGAGTAATTTAAATTTTTTTTATACCCTTGCAAAAGGGTATTATACTTAATTTTGTCTCGAAATGTGTAATGCATAGAAGGAGATGTCTCCGACGCGATAAGGTATATATATTCTTGGTCTGGACGAAGAGTTGAGTCGATATAGCCATGTCCGTCTGTCTGTCTGTTGGTTTGTCCGTCTGTTTCTCGGATACTCGGCACAGATGAAGCTTGATAATGTATGTAGTCTGTATGTCAAAATCAGCTCGATCGGACCACTATATCATATAGTTATGGAGGAAAAATCGAAGACACTTCATTTTCATGAAAAGTGTTTGTATGAAAAACTGTTTTGTTTTTCCAGATATCAAAATTAAACTTGGCATATCGATGCATTTTTACGATTTGTACAATCTGACCAAGTTTAATTAAAATCGTACCACTATATCTTGTAGCAACCACAGGAACAATCAGTCGATAAGTGCTCCTTTGAAGAACTTTATTGTTTTTTAAGATATCAAAACCAAAGTTGGCCTTCAAAATTTTCTTAGAAGACCATTGTAAGGGTATATAGGTTTCACTTTTGGAAAGACTTTAAGAATTAAATTCACTTGTCTTTAATCTAAGATTAAATTTACTTACAGTTGAGAGAAGATTTTAATAGGAAGGAGCTCTACGCCCTCAATCCAAAAAAAATTAAATCAAACTAATTATATTCTAGATCTATTAAATTCTAATGTGATTTCTTTGAATGACATCCAAATGAATAGAAAACGGTATAAGAAATAATGTTTTTGATTTATTTTCTCCTAACACGCCAAGAGGTTACGTTCAACTGACAATCCAAAAAACATGGGAATTCGAGAAAAATCCCACAAAATTTCAACGATTGGCCTTTCGATTTATTGATTGTCTTCACAAATGCCAATTCAACGGGAAACTAAATCCATTTGAATTAAAATGGAAGATCAGTTGGAATAATCAGAATTCGTGGAATAAGGAATCCCTATTTGAATATTCCCTTGATGATCGTCGCTTGAATTAAGTTCTTTATCAGTTTCTTGATGGAAAAACCGTGTACTGTTGAACAATTTAGAATTATTCAGATTGCGCAACATGATTATGGTTGATCCCACCTTCAGCTGTAAATTATGCAGCAGAGTTCTTGGCACGAGTTCAAAAATTCCACCATATAGTTGTTCATTTTATTTTTTTTAATTTAGTTCTCCAATAAAATTCAAACTGTCGACGTCTTTATTCTTCGCTGCGAGTATTGCTCGTTATTAATCCAATCGAGAATTTTATAATTATGCGCAATGTTTGGCCGTATAGTAGGCATTAGTCAAGCAAATAACTCTTCCAACTGGATAAACTCAGTTTGATAATGTTTCGATAGCTATATTCAATTAAAAATACTGCCAATTATGATTTTCGTATTTCGTTTAAAAAATACTGTCACTGTGATTGATTGATATGAGGTTGAATACGTCAGCAGTGAGTACATTTCTTGAGGTGTTAGCCACTTTTCAAAAAGTTTTCCCAATATTTACTTTTTTAGAAATCTTTTCCTGGCAATTTCGAACTCGACACAGACGTTTTCAATTGATAAATAAATAAATTATACAGTTGTTGCACAAATTTTATATATACATATAGATTTATATGCTTTTTGTCAATTATTTTAAGCTTTATATTTAATTACATTTAACCTCATTCAACTAAACGATTAAATAAAATTAACTGTAATTTTTTCCTTTTCATTTTTGTTTTCCGTACACTGCTTTACTTCCCTGCTTTACTTTCCCGCTCTCCTGCAGCTGTCAACAGCTCTATAATTTTTAATATTTTTTTTTATTCGTTTTTGATAATCCCCTCCATTGTCATAACAATTTTATGCGTGTTAATTTTATGCAAATCAAATTAAACTTAAAACCGCACTCACGATTTATTTAATTTTAATTGTTTTTTGCGCGCAGCATCATTCATTTTTAATGCATAAAACGTGTTGGTTTTATAAATATATAAATAATCAGGTAATAAGAATTTAAAATATAACTGTGCATTTTAAAAACGATATTAAATTTATTGACATTTGTCAAGCAGAAGCCACATAATTAGTTGGGTGAAATCTGATGTTTTTTATTAAGTCGGTTTATTGTTAATTGCAAATTTATTATATTATTTTTAAAGTATTATTTATAGTTGACAATAGAGAAGGACTCTTTGCGATGTGACGAAGATTGATGATGATAAAAAGTATTAAATAGAAAAATACTCTTTAAAGAAAATGGTCCATTATAGATAGGCCAGACATCGGTCATAGCCACCGAAAATCGTATATGCTGTGAGTATAACATCGAATAATTCGGTCGTTCTTGCATTAATTAATGATCCATTTATATCTTTATGTGATTCTAAAATCAAAAGGCCAGAAAAATTAATTCAGGCGGCATTCCCGGTGCTCTTAAAACCAAGTTTCGTAGAACATTCAGTAAAGAAATAGTCAATGTCGACAAAAACAAACAGATGTTGTTATTTTGTTGTCTATCAATCGATTTTAAGGATTCATATCTGAAATAACGCCCAATTAATGCAATTATGTTAAAGCAGAGGAGGGGAAAACGAAAAAAAAATTTTCGACTTTTCTCGAATTTTAAAGTCAAAAAATCGTAAAAAATACCGCACAAAATATCAGCATTTTCTAATTTCAAAATTAAATAGTTGCAAAACTAGTAATTTAAACTTAATGAAGTATATGTATGATTAATAGGCTTTCAGAAAACGTAAAGCATTTGAAAATCGGCTGTAAGATTCTCGAGTAATGCTAAAATCTGCAGGCTTTCCTCTGAAAAAAAGCTAAAAAAAATAAATACCAGATTTCAAAAAATTTTAAAAAAAAAAGTCTTACCATAGAAAAATTTTTAAAGTGGTTATTCGTCATCTGGGGCACCATATGTATCAGAAAAAGTAGGTTTGGTAAAATATACAATTTGTGTGTTACCTAGTGTTATTGAACCGTTTGTTCCCAATTCAATTAAATTTATTGGTCTTATAGACCACAAAATAAAGCTTTGAACTAGAAAATTGGGATCAGGTACATTGCACACAATTTGGATCACATTGAAACTTAAATATAATAAGTTGGCTAGGATATCTTTAAGAACATATTACTAAGATATAAGTTTCGACCGATTGTTCCTCTGGCATCTTAATGATATAGTGATCGGATATAGCCACTTAATAGAGAGATAGGCAGACAGATATGGCTTGCTCAAAGGATAAATAAACTGTATGGAGCCAGATATATCATTTTTAATTAAACTTTTTCAGATATAATCATAATACTCTCAACAATAAAACACATTTATACAGAAAATGATTTGTTTTTATCTACAACTCAAGATCTGTTTCAACCAAATAAAGAGTTCATTGGGCAATTAAATTAAATTTAAGTTAAGACCACAAACAAATAAAGTTCAAATTAAATTTTAAGAAATCATAAAGTGGAAATTTGTAAGATAAGAACTAATGCGAGTACAGGTAAAAATACAGGTCAATGCATTTCAGATATAGGGCTGCTAGAAATTTAATTTTCCAACAAACTGATGAGCCAGCAAAAAATAAAACACGTTAACAATGCACTCAAGTCAACACACAAAAAACAAAAAACAAGGACTGGATAGAAAAGGATACGACAGGACACAAGGGGCTATGGCTGAGGGTGAATGCATGTAGTTTTTAGCCACTTACATCATCGGGCACAAGTTTTGCAACTCCATAAAATTTCTTTTCGCATGCAGCAGCAACATCCCCTCTCTCCCTCCTCCTCCTCACACGTTTCAGCCATTCATCCAAACCAATGAAAGCCGTTAAGTGCTCCATGAACAGCCCACAAGTTCTACATTTAGCAGGCGGGGGGCGGGGATAGCGGAAAAGCCGCAAAAGTAATATGCCAGAAAAGCTAAGGGGGTGTGGTAGGCAGAAAGACAGGTGGGACGAGAGGAGCAGCTAGAAGCGAACCCAAGACTTGAAGCAAAGTGTTGATTTAAAGGCGCCAGGCATAGAAGAGAGCCTTGTGGCATAGAGACAGGAGCAAGGAGCCGGAAAAACAGGAGAAGGCACTGGGAACACAGGATAACAACAACTTGGGCGTAGTTAAACAAAAGACTTGCCGCTAAAACTGACTAAGCAAAATCAATATTGATGTTCATTCGATTGAAACGCCAAGGTGCAACGGTGAAGGGAAATGTGTGGGAGAAGGGATACTATACTATATATATATATATATATATATATGTCAGACAAAGACGTTCATTGTTGTTGGTGAAAACTTTGACAAACCTGATTGAAGTTGAACAAGGCTAAGCTGCGCAAATTGCTGATTTTCCATAGCAGGTTATTAGTATATAATCTACAAAAAGTTTCAACCGTACCAAGGAAGCTAATCTTCTCCTTTGTTTCAAATATGTTCCACTTTGAGGATTAGATAGTGAAGTTTCCACTTCGTTGGGATATTCGAGCATATTTATGATAGGTTAGATTAGGGACGCTGCACTATGGGACCAATGACCGATTTCCTGGCCTAAATTAATAATGCAATGATTTGGCGAGTATTTAGACTCTAGTTATTGGATAACATTTAAAATGATGATTACAAGTGATTTTGATGAAAAGTGGGCGTGGTACTTTTACCACTATTTTTAAAAATACTTTTTTTTATTAAAATTGAGCATTTTTCCTAACAGTTCACCTAAAACGATAAAATTAGATGTTGCTTACTGATATTTATAGTAGGCTATAATTAACAATTGCATTTTCCCGATCAACTCGCCCCATCACCTTTCGCCAAACTTCAAATAAGTCCGAAAAGTGAAGTCGGTCTAAAAGTGAGGTCGTTTGCTAAAAATTTGATTTGTGGAAGAAATTGACAAAAATTGACAATTATACCAACTGATCTACAATCACAAATAATGACAGCACCAATTTAAAAAAGTCACAATGCTGCCAAATGCTGCCAAAATTTTGAATTCCTTTCCAAACTCAAAATTTGTTAAAAAAAATTGTTGCATGAGACTTACATAAAAATAAGGAAAACACATTAAATTTCTACAAACGAGCTTTACCAATATATAGTACAAGCCTCACTGCTTATAATCCATTATAAAGTTTTTCACATAATCTTAGTCTTATTTAACTATAATTTACTGAAGTTGACAAGCAAATTTGCTTACAAAAAACCACGCGCTTTTGGTTGTTAACAGCTGTGTTTAACAGCTGTTATCTTAACAGTGGTACTCCTGGTTAACATTTTTGGTACGCAACATGATACTTTGGTGTATTTCTTATATATAAACAACAAAATTTATGTTGATTTACGTAAGTTGAAAATTTGAGTTTAGGCCGGGAAATCGGTCATTGGTCCCATAGTGCGCTGTCAGACTGATTTACAGTCCGACAATCTTAGGCCATGTTTGGCCAATTGTAATACCAATGGATCTTGAGAACTTTCTGTGACCTAAATTAGATGGGGACTTGGTGACAGATATAAAGTCTGATATTTCTTTTAGGTGGATCTTGGACAATACAACTAAATTTTTTAAGAAGAAGCTACCTTGAAATTTTAGCCTATATCTGTGCTGAGTTCGACACAAACCGAAAAGAAGTTACACCGTTTCTTTTACGAGCACTTTTCCACCGATTGTTCCTATAGGAGCTATAATATATAGTGGTACGATTTTGTTCAAACTTTTGGTCAGATTGTAAATATTTCTTCATCGATATGCCAAGTTTGGTTTTGATATCTTGAAAAACAAAGAAGTTCATCATACAAACACTTTTCATGAAAATGAAGTATCTTCGATATTTCCTCCATAGCTCTATGATATAGTGGTCCGATCGGGCTGATTTTGACATACAAGCTACATACATTATCAATCTTCATCTGTGCCGAGTTTCATCAAGATAACTCAAAGATAAAGCCAAAAACTTTGCATAGAAACAGACGGACAGACGGACATGGCTATATCGACGAAGCTCCTCGTCCTGACCAAGAATATATATACTTTGTGGGGTCAGAGACATCTCCTGCTTTGCGTTATACATTTCGAAATAAAATGCAAGAGTATAGAAATTAATATAAAAATGTTCGCTTAAAATTGTAATAACAATTTACACAAGCGCTTTAAATTTTAATCATATTAATCATATTCCCAACAATCTATCTATAACAATATCAAGTGGAATTAAAATAACCATGGAGAAATTAAAATACTTTAAGTTGTATAAGTTGTATACAAAGTGACCTTGGAGAACGTCTAATCAATTATTGTAATACGAGTATAAATAATTTAAAATTGAAATTAAATTTCACACATTTTACAGTAGATATCGATAACAATTATAAATAAAATAACCCATGAAGGACATTTTACCACAAGATCAACTATATTCTATAACTTTTCGTTTAACTTTTTAGTTATTTTCTTATTTGTTCAGAAGTCGTTCCAACTGGCACGCTTGCTAGAACAGAGTGTAACTTTTAATTTAGTTCCATCTCCCATCAGCTGCAGACTTTGTGCGTTTTCTTCTATAATACCTTGGCTATGTTTTTGATATTCTCAGACCGTGTTTTATTTTCCATTCCCCCTCCCCCATCATTAGCACAGCATTCATCAAGTGTGCAAAGCACTAAGAAGAGAGTAAAGTAAATCCAGTCGAGAAACTTTCAAGAAAAAACAAAAAATAGCTACAAAATAATCGAAAAACTTTTGAATGTAACATATTTTTTGTACTGGCTGGCCTAGAACTATGCCATTAGTACTTAAGTAAATAGCTATGCCTCTCTTTCTAACATTTATTGTATCTCTATCTCGCGCTGTTGGTTGTTGCACAAAAAAGTTATATTTGCTTTAACTAATTTATCATTTCCAAGTGAAACCCGTTGGCAATTTGGTTTTTTTTATGCTTACCACACTAATTTGCGAAAGGGTTAAATAAAAATAAAAATGCTGTAAGTTAGAGTGTTAAGGTTAGGTAGACATACCCTACAGATGCATATGTTGATTTTTACTTATTCGTTTTGATGAATATTTGGGCGAAAGATATTTAAAGCGAAGTATAAACTTGAAATATATTATACTAGAATTTGCATACCTAAATTTTTAACTCTATATAGATATACTAGGCTACATTTTAAAGGCATTTTATAGGGTGTAGAAACACCGCAATAAGTCTGAAAAAAGTAGAAGATTATTTTAATTGAAAAGTTATGCTAATTGCATGACGACAAATTATCAAGTTGCAATTTTTTAAAAAATAAGTTGTCATTTTCACAGCCAATTAAACAGTCACAAAACTTTAAAAGGACTCTCCTAAGACAGTTCCTTTTAGCCTGCCTGCACCATTCTTCTGATGGCTGCGTATACGTAATATTTATTTTATCCTGCTCTGGGATATCTCTGCGAGAACTGCCACAAACTGCCACCGTTTTTGTTCCTGTGCAATTTGCTGCCTCGGGGCACAGGACTTGGCTGACTCGGAAAATTTGATTATTCATGTGTAGCTCTAAGTCGACTTTCGTGGTATTTTTTTTTATTAAAGCTCAAGCAGAGGGCATTGTGATTTTATATATAAAGTACATACACGTCTATATATTTGATCATTGCTTTCTCTCTATGAACTCTCTTTCTGTTACTAGGATTAATCTTGGCACTGACATTTCATTTTGGGCTTACAAGCAAAATTATTATAAAAATAAAAATATATATAGAAAAAAACTTACTAATTTCTTAATGAAACCATCGTTAGTATCGATAGATTCTTTTTATTTTCCAACATTTTAAATATTTTCTTACTACTTATATATGTTCAGATGTCTTTAGGATAATATAGCATTATATTTTACATTTCGTTATTAAAATCAATCAGTAGTTATTCAAAAATCAAGCAATTGTTTAAATCAAGGAATCAAAAAAAAAATGAATAGAAGAGTTCATTATTTATTTTAACTTAATAAATTTTTGAAAAAAAAAAACATATTTAATTTAAAAAAAAATTGTTTTCTGAACTTCATTTTTATATAAAATGCAGTTAAGATATGAATATACAGAATAAATAAAGAAATTTATATTCTAAAATTATTAAATTTTAAGACGATTCGGGGAATATAATTTCACATTATCTGTTCAAATCAAATTTGAAAATGTTTTTTATCCATAAATGAAAGATTTTCAGCTTAATTAAATATTTTTAACAATTTTATTTCATTTTAAAGTGTTATGCCATGTACGCAATAGGAACTATCGATTGAAATTATTGTCGATATTAATTAAATCGAATATTTATTTTGTCTGCAAAAATTAACTTATACTTCTTTTATAGGGTATTCAAACGTTCTTAACCCACAAAAAAACTGTCAGTTTTTTTTTATTATGTTGTTTATGTTGTTTTGGTAATTATTTCTGGTGTGAAATATGCTTCAGGGCTGCTTTATTCTGATTGCTTAACTTGTTATACTGTTTGGGGTATTTACCTGATGTACAAAATGTTTTATTTACTTTTATTTTAACTTACGCTAATTGCCTATAGCATTTTGGGAGTAAATAATGACTGTACATACCTGAAATGAAAGAAATAAAAGGTATTAGTAGAATTTAGCTTAATTTGTTATACTAAATTTGCGAATCTAATTATGATGGACACACTCTCTAAATACAGTTCGCAAATTGCCTTAGTCTCTGGCAAAGACAAAAAAGAAAACAATGCGAAAATATTGCAAATGAGCAATAATTAACTTAATTAGTTACACACACACACACACACACACACACAAAGTCAAACAAGACAACAAGGGAAACCAGCTGGTAAGCGAGAATCTGAAAACATTAAATTAGGATAGAGGTTAGAGGTCCTTTGTTAAATTAATTTATGTTGAAATGCCACACACATACACGTGTTTGCAATGATATTAATTTATGCTTTAAAATTATGCCAGGACACGTTTGTTAGAGATGAGCTTTCAATGGTTCTGTGGCCCCCAAAAAGGACATTCTGCAACATTACCGAGCAGCATGGCAAAGTGACTCAAGATACACACTCACCTCCTCGTAATCTTCTTTGCCACTATTATCATCATCATTATCTTTGGATGGTTTGCTCTCTACTAAAAATGTTTCATTACTCTTGCTATTTTGTCGTGAGCCCATGCGGCTGCCATCCTTGTCCTTGCGATTGCGCAACAAATTAGCACTATCAGGGATCTCGTCCTGTGGCATAAACAGTGGCTGTAAGTCCACCGAACCGCCTGGAACTGCTTGTGCGCTCTGTTTCGACACAAGCGACATTTGAGACGGCCTAGCACGACTTTTATTTGAAGTAAAACTCAATTCAACAAAAACAAAATCAAAATCAAAAAGCAAAACACAACAAACTAAAACTAAAACTATGTCGAAGCTATATACCCTCTTCAATGGAGTTTAAAAAAAAAATCAATATTCGTGCGATCGTTTCTATGATAGCTATATGATATAGAAGTGCTGATATTTATAGTAGGCTATAATTAACAATTGCATTTTCCCGATCAACTCGCCCCTTCACCTTTCGCCAAACTTCAAATAAGTCCTAAAAGTGAGGTCGGTCTAAAAGTGAGGTCGTTTGCTAAAAATTTGATTTGTGGAAGAAATTGACAAAAATTGACAATTATAGCAACTGATCTACAATCACAATTAATGACAGCACCAAGTTAAAAAAGTCGCATTCCTGCCAAATGCTGCCAAAATTTTAAATTCCTTTCCAAAGTCAAATTTTGTTAAAAAAATTGTTGCATGAAACACTTTTTTAACTTACACAAAAACAGGGACAACACATTAAATTTCTACAAACGAGCTTTACCAATATATAGTACAAACCACACTGCTTATAATCCATTATAAAGTTTTTCACATACGCTTAGTCTTATTTAACTATAATTTACTGAAGTTGACAAGCAAATTTGCTTACCAAAAACCACGCGCTTATGGTTGTTAACAGCTGTGTTTAACAGCTGTTATCTTAACAGTGGTACTTCTGGTTAACATTTTTGGTACTCAACATGATACTTTGGTGTATTTCTTATATATAAACAACAAAATTTATGTTAATTTACGTAAATTGAAAATTTGAGTTTAGGTCGGGAAATCGGTCCCATAGTGGATTGGAGACGTCTCCTTCTATGCGTTAAGCACTTCGTGACCAAAATCGTATTTTATGATTTATTATATTTATATTATCCAAGGCGGAATATTTGGTAAGTTTGGATGAGACAACTCTAAAAACATAACAGATGCTTAAGTAACATTTTCAACCGAGTGTTCCACTGGGGCCTGTAGGATATAGTAGTCCGATTTTGATAAAACCTTGTCAGAATGTACCACATCGAGCTGCTGAGTTTATTTTGAATACCTTGAAAAACAAAATCGTTCCTTTGCTTCATTAAAACAAAGTGCTCCGATTGTTCCTAATGTAGCTATATATGATATACTGGTCCGATCGGCCAGATTCAAACATACAATTTAACTGCAACACCAACAAGCATCTGTGTCAAACTTCATTCAGATAGTTCAAAGGCAAAACAGACCAAGAATATATAACTTTTCCTCTATATATATATACGTCTTCTTCTATGCATTACACATTTCGTGAAAAAGTTATAATACCATTTGCAAGGGTATACAAATAACAAATACAATTCCAAGCGCAGCGTGCGTTGAACTGCAAGACAACGCCCCTATCAAAATGACCACGCCCACAACTCCTCAATTCGCGTGTATGGTCACACTGATAATGCCCATAAAATTGCAAACATGTCCCCCGACCATAAATAAGTTGATTAACAGTATGTACATGAAGTAGGGAAGCGGGAGATGGGAAGTTGGGGAGAGACTCACTGTTGTCTTCTAATGCAGTAGCTTACAATGCACATTGGGCTGAAACGGCTTTTTTTTTGGCAAAAACTGTAATTTTTAAGCTAGAAACTTGAAACTTGGAGAATTTGCGGCTCATATTATTTGTGAATTTTGAATTAATTTTTTTAAAGCTGCAACCACGCCTTCGCCCACGCCCACATAAAAGAACCCCATTAAATATAAAAATGCATGTAAATTTTATTAAAATATATTTTTAACTTCTAAATCAAAATCAAAAAGTTCTTCTTCCTCATCTCCATATGTCTGGTCTCTTTAAAAGTGCAATAACCTCTTTTGGCAGGTTTTGTGATTTTGAAGGCTTTCTTGAAGTGATGCTTGATAAATAAGGATCAGAAGAATCCAAAGCACGGTGAACTACGTCTGTTAAATTGTTGTCAAATGCAAACGAAGCGTCTCTTCACAAAATTTTTTGAATTTAATCGAACAAATTTCATATTCGCATGATATTACTATTACTACATTTATTAAAATATTTTGAAAAACCGCAAAAATCCGCAAATGTTTTAAAATCTATATAAATATATATATAATAACACATACTACCACATAATCACTTTTTTGAATCCTACTGTATCTTACTAGATATGCTCCACGAAACACAACTATATTGAAGTTAGATTCAACAAAATTATGGTTTATTAATTACATTGAAAAAATAACGAAACAGAAGCACATATTATTAAACACATATATAATACTTTTCTACATACTTTGATGCATATTTTCCATTTTGAGGTATTAAAATTAGTCAAACCGTTTAAAAATGCGAGACTGTCAAATATTTACAAATTTTTCAATCAGACTGCGTACAGAAACCACGTGGCACAAAAAGCTAACTTTGGAGGGCTAGCGTAAGACGAGGGTTGTATATTAAAATATAAATTAAATATTTTCGATGAGGTGGGACAATTATTCACTGAAAAAAATATTGTAACCATAAAAATATAAACTTTTTTTTTGGGGGTTTTTGCCAAAAAAAAAAGCCGTTTCCGCCCAATGTGCAATGTGCAGAGTTGAACAATTTAATGATAAAATTAGTACTAAATAGCAAGGGGTCCTAGAATCCAACTGATTCAACACTTAAAGAAAATATGTGCTCGATTCAAGAATACTAAAAATTATATTCTCAATGCATTTTTTTATTTCCCAACATAATTCTTAAAAATATATGAAGAATACCTTGAGAATTATATTAACTGGGAAAATCTAATATAAAGTTTCGAATTGCAACAGATTTAAATTTTCTTAACTCAATTTATAGAGCTTCTACAACTGATCAGATTAATCTTCTTTCAAATTGTTCAAGCAAAGGATTCCAATATACAAGCTTTTAGCAAAGATTATATTAAAGTATTTAACTCAGATTATTTTACTAACTATCCAACTAATTGTGATTTTCCTTACTGTAACCTAATCGACTTTAATTAAAATGGACTCATACAAACAAATGATTAATAATAATAATAGACTTATGTTTAGCAACCTTTCTAATGTTTAACAGGCTGAATGACCCAAAACCGATTCAAATATACAATTTAATATCTTTGTTTTTCATTGGCATATTTAAAATTTTATTGAAATAAAAAAATCTGGATCCCAGAATATTATGCAGAAGAGACAAAAAGATTGAATCAAATATTACCTCGAATTTAGATATGATTATTTCCATATATATACAATACTAATCAAGAATTATTATACTTAAACTTTCTTTAAATTTAATTAAACTTTGTTTTAAGCGTTAATGTCTCTATTACCTTCTATCTGTAACTCACATTAATTTTGTGAATACCACAAATATCTTAATATAGATTAAAATAATTTGTCTTAAATTGTGTTTATCTTAAATTTCAAAATTCACCCCTGCAAATTAAATATATAGAAAGCACAGACATGAGGGTTGATAAAACCACAAAACTGCTCAAAAGATACAACCACAAAATACTCCATACTCAAAATTGCAACTCGCATAGTTTCACGTTTTTGCGGTGATGGCGACAAACATGCGGCAAGGCAACAAAAGCAACAATATCAGAACTGAACAGTGAACACAACATATACTGTACCTATATACATATATACCTCTATAAATATATACATACATATGTACATACTGTAACCCGACAATCCCATTTGAAGGCGGTGCGAAATGAGACGCTTCGAAATATTGAGACAATTAAATTGCCAGTGAATTTTGCGCACAATTTCAAAAGTTAGGACAGGTGAGTTCGTTTGGTTATATATATGTATATAGTTGGGTTACATTCCGGTTATATGGCGAAGCACAGTTGCAGTTGCAACCACAGTGCTCATACGTCACATTCTTCCCCCCTTTTAGTTCGCTTTACCCATTTGACAATCGCGCAGTTGGCGTTACATAACTTATTTATTGGAATTTGAGTGTCATTGGACCAGACCCAGACCTATTGGCAATGGGTTGGGAGTGCCATACACCCTCCACCAGGTTGCAAACCACAGCGCATTGAGGTTTCTGGTTTTCGCCATATGGAATAAAATATGACCCCAAGCTTAAGTGACAAACAATTTCTGGGGGTCTGCAGATGTTGACTCGTGATATGTGTGGCAAGTTAAGTGCGATTTTAAATATGAGGTTTAGTTGGGAATATTTAGGACGAGTCAGAGTACTACAAATAACAAACTCGTAAATGGGGTTTGGTTCTTTAGCTTAGGGTCAAATATATAGATTGATTTTAGTTGTCTGATACATCAATTACAAAAGTATGAATGGAAAAGTTTCTGTTTTGACTTAATAATATTCCGACCCCACGTGAAATTGCTGATTCCAAAGTATCACCCTTAAAACAAAGGAAGTTTTCACAAGCCTATATTTAAATTGTATAAATAATATATTTATCGCTTTGACACATATTTCTTTTCTATTTATATTTCTATTCTCTAAAAAACCAAGTTTATAATAACCATATTTTTGTTGTAAAGTATTAAATTTAAAACAATTTGAACAATAGATATTCTTACAATTGTCTGTAAATTGGAATTCTGAACAAGTTTGAATATGTTTTATACAATATGCTAGTTGATAACATATATAATTCGATTTAATTTCTGTCTGCTGTATTTTATGTCTGTAAATCTTTTTTTATATTAAAAAAACCATATATATATAAAATATATTATATACAAAATATTCAATTAACTTTTGCAATCAAAATACTCTGGCAAGTATGTGGTTACATTTTAACTCTAATATTAAAAAACGAAAGAACAAATGACAATTAACAATATCAAATATTAGAAACGTCAAAAGTGTTGTCTTAAAGAAAACAGACAAAAAAAACAAAAAACTCTTGCCAATTTGAAAATTTTCATAAAAATACAAGTGCTTAAAAGTATGCAGCAAGTTTCTGGCCAACTTTCGGGACAGATACACTTCAAACTTCTGTGTGAAGTTGTAAAGTTCACAGAAAGTCTTTTAGCACCTGAAACTAATTGTAATTGTAATTGCATGCAAGAAAGCAAATGTATAACTTTAATTGCATTTGACTTTGCAGAAAGTATTCTACGAACCTAAACATTATCTGGCTGCTATCCAGAGATACGGAGTACAACAGGCGGCAGGCAGCAGGCAGCTCGAGTTTATGAAAATAACTAATGCCAGTAACTGCATAACTGCCAGATGCATAAACACATACATATACACAGCAGATATACACCCAATACACAGAAAACACCTTCACATAGTTGTCGGGAAAAATTCCACTTTTAACTTGCAATTTTTGCATTTTTGCCATGCATTAGACCCCCCGGGGTTCATTGTAAGAGTATGCGGTAGTTGAGAGGGGGGCTGGGGTTCAGTGTATCTAAAAGACTGGCCAAAAGGCAAAACATAAGCTCTGCTAATGTCTGTCAGTGGCATACCACACGCAGTCTGGGCAACAGATACAAATTTCAGAAGGGAAGGGGGGCTGCAAATTTTCTCTATTCCGCAGACCAAAATCCACGTCATGTGGGAGAACTTTTGCAAAATATTTGGCTACATTTTTGCTAGGAAAAGTTGCCAGTACAGCAAATACCTTATATATGCATACAGTTGTGTTCAACTCAATATGTTTAGCATAAATATTCGACAGTTTACTGTATTTAAACAGTAGAGAAATAAAGTCAAAGAAATCTATTTTCAAATCCAAGTTTTTATCATTTCAAATTAAATTTTCATTTTAAAAATTATGCTTAATGGCATTCCATTTGCAAAAAGGAAAAATGTTTCAAACTGAATATTTAAGCGTTAATCGGAATTAAGAACTGAAAAAGATACCGATTTAAGTGCCATGCTAATAGATAGTATAAAAAAAGATTCAAAAAATAGATATTGGATCATCAATCATTAATCCTGTCAAAAAACAGCCAAGTTGAAGATTTCTAGTGCCTAACATAAAAGTTACCATATTTTATTGTCAATCAAAAATAGTTATTTTACCAACTCTTTAAAAATATTCTTATCGACTTAATGATTGCCCATTAAAAGTCAAATTATATTCAATATTTTAGCTTATTTATTAGGCTCTCATACACTAAGAAAAAATAAATTTTTTTAAGTATAGAAACACTTTCGATAAAAAAAATAAAATAAAATTCTACAAACAGAGTATAAATCTCTACAAAGAAGTGAAAATTTCCACAGTACGAATATATTTTCTATGATATGAATAAACGAAAAAAAATATGGGTTTATAATCGGAAGTATGGATTTTCTACAATATGAAATCCAGGTGTTCTATGAAATGAATATAAAATTCATTAACCTGCAGAAAATTTTCTATGCTCAATATAAATTTTTACAAAATATGTTGACTTATTTCTTTAACCAAAGTAAAGTAATTTTTTTATTCAAATTTAAAAAAATAACGGATTTTTTTTATTATGGACATAAAATTATAGATTTTTCCATGTTTTGTAGAAAAAGTTTCCTCGAGCTATCGAAATATTTAAATAAAATAAATAAAACAGAAAATTTTATCTGCCAGAGTTACAACATTTTCTTCACTTTGTGGTAATTAAATCTACAGGGCATAACAAAATTTCTATGGCGCTATTTCTATCCTGTTTTTCCAACCACTGACGTCAGTTTTCCACAATTGGATGTACACTTTTTTTTTGAGTGTATATTCTTAACAAATTTGATTTAATATGGTTTGAAAACTTAAAGCTTTCTTTCACATCTACAATCTTTTGCTTCACATTATTCGTAATATCTTTTAAATTGTATTTAATTTGTTACGATAAAGAAAACCCATTTTATATGGATTACCAATTGCCCCTCTCACTTTACTTTCCAGTTCAAATGATATATTAGAATGTTGTTGTCTAACCTATTCAATTGAACTGGAGTGTACATATTATTATGAACGCTTGAAACACTTTTAATGCATGTGCGTGGACTGGATTAACAATTTTTGTACTATATGAATGAAAGAAATGAAAATTGTTTGAAAATTGCATGTGGTATCTTCCTAAGCTGTTTGTTTAGGGCTGCGGTCAATGAAACTTTAGTGCTTTATTCATATATGTATATATATATATATATATTATAATCATAAATATACGATGATACTCGTATTTACTTTTCCCTTTTCATTTTACTGACCCAGACCGGCTTTAACAAGTACAATTTGCAGTTTTTTATTCACTATTTGGGTTACTTCACTCGTTATGTTGGCTTATAAATCCAAATTGGAAAACTTTTTTTCGGGAAAATAAAAAAAAAGAGTTGACTATTTATGATTGTATTTTAGTTTTAGTTTTCAGCTTCCAATGGCAGCTCAAAACTTTTATTTTAAGCTTAAAACTAGAAAAAAAATAGTACAAGTGGGATATAAATTGAGGAGAGACTATATGAGTTTCCATTCTTAATAGATAACTTAATATACTTATATTCAATTTATATTCATAATATAAATTGAGAAGAGACTATATGAGTTTATATTCTTAATAGATAACTTAATATACTTATATTCAATTTATATTCATAATTTAGACGCCAACTTTTAAATTTCAATCATCGCATTTTTATCTCTTAGGTTTGGAGCAATTTCTAACATTTTCCAAAATAAAAATTCCTTTAAATACCTTTTGCATATTATTTGACAAACATTTTGCCAATTTTATTAATCCCTCCTCCCTCAGTTGCCCCGTCATCTTTCGTCAAGCTGCGCATCAATAAAATTTCGTTAGTCGGTGGAATTCACGTCGGCTTGGTTGCTGCAGATAAGGCACACACATATAGGGTCTGATTTCTCCTACCTCTCCAAAAACAAGAGACAATTCTCCCATTCTCATATTGACATAAGCAAAGTCCCTGCCAGACAGCATCAAAAGGAGGGGGAGGGGGCACAAGGGGTTTTTGGAAAACTGCTGCGACAGGGCAAAAATGTTGCTCGATTTGAAAATGGGGTTAGAGATGGTGATGGTATGGGTATATGGTACATATGGTATGGTCTGGTTCTGGCCAGGTTCTATATGCCTGTTGCTGCCTGTTGACTGCCCACTTCCTGTCGCTTCATTTTAATTGTTTTGCTGTTTCAACCGTTGGCCATTCTGGGCCCAAATGGAATTCTGTCTTTACAAATCGTACCATATGCACTTACTTAGGGTTTTGCGAATTTCTCATGCAATATGTAAGTATTTGAAAGGCTTCATATACTTATGATGCCAATTAATTAGTTAAAAGTTATGACAATTGGAAGTCAACCCCAGGCTAATGAGACGGTTATGACAATAAAAAACTTTTTTCAAAATGTAATAAAATCTTTATGGTGCTAAAACAATACCCAAAAAAATATATATATTTTATGAATATCGGTTCAGTTTAAACAAAATTATGGCAATTGAAAGTCAGTATCTTCTATTGTATCTTATTAAATCATTAAAATTATTCAGTATTATGACTAGACCTCGGATTTTGCATGTTTGCATATTTTTTGCATATGTTGCATATTTGCATGAAATGCATATGCAAAATAAATGCAAAATATATGCAAAATATGCAAAAAATTTCTAAGTTAAAGAAATCAAAATATAATACAAAAACAATTCAAAAAGTGGGATACATATTAAAATTTTATTAATTAATATAGCAAATATGAAATATATAGGATTTTATATACTATACTTACAAATTATTCCAGATAATTGGTATTACAATATACTACTAAAATCAGAGGCTTTGACGTTTCTCTCCAAAAACCATTTTGTATGCGGAAATAAAGGCAACAGATTTAAATTTAATTATACTTAAATTATATATCAGTAAAATGTTATAACAATTTTATTTACTTGTATTATAGTTGCCATAGGAACGATTTTACCAAAATAAGTTTCATAACAAATTTTATTATTAATAACATATCTTTTTATCTCACAATACTCTGTTCAAAATAAGTTGTGTATATTTTTTTACTTTTTATTTATGTCTAGCCAAACATCGCCAAGAATATATACATATATACTTTATATGGCTTAAATTGATTCAATCTCATCTACAATACTATTATTTATTATCCAACAAAAACATAGACTTTGTATAAAATCTTCATAGTTTATAAATTTTTGATTAGGCCAGAATATTGGGCATAGAAACAATATGGAAGAATAAACTGAATATTTAAAATAACACCACTAAAAATAAAGTGAACTAACATCACTTAATTTAATTTATTTTTTAATCAAATGTATTTTAAAAATTACAATAGTAAAAGGCGGGCAGTATTATGTAGTTAGTAATAGTTTAATATTACTTAAAAATTATATTTTTAATGAGCAAAATAAACCTTTAAAAACAAATATATAAGTTTATAGGCATATAATGTAATAAATTCCACTGCAAATTGTGTAACACATTTTGGGAATATAAAAATATACAATTAAATACCTAAATAATATTTTATATTATTATTAGGGTATTCAAACTTTCGCATAATAAAGTTATCTATTTTACTCGTGCACTCTGCAAACATTTGCCAACTGACACTTTTCTAGTGTGTTCACTTTAGAGTCTCTCTACCCAGAAGTTGGAATAGAAGAGTATTGTTTTCGCTCATGTGTACTAGTTTGTGGTCATAACTACATATTGCCCATGTTGACATCATTTCCCCAGGCCAATGCTCTCCCTAGGCCAGGCCCATCATAAAATGCCTTTGCTTTGTGCTCGGTCATCTAATATTACAAACATATGTTTGTTGAGCTTTAAAGTGCTTGAGAATTTCAATGAAATTGTGTAATTGTTAAGTATGACATGTGAGAATTTCAAAATTCATAAAAATAATTCAATTAATCTAAAAGCATTTTGTTGGTTGAACCAAAATTCACTAAACAAAACTGAACCGCTAATTGCCCAACTGCTAAAATAATAATGAGCTAAAATTTTGTAATTTTGTTAATGGTAATTGGCAACTAATTCAATTATCAAACGGACAGATGACAAACTTCATAATCATTTCAACAATTAATGTTTGACTACAGTCAGGCTGCTTTTGATAAGGACACAAACACAAAATTCTGCACATGCGAAATATTATCAGCGGAAGTGCAGAATGTTTGCCTTTTATATTGTCGGTATATTCCTGACAGCAAGAGGGGGGAAAGGGGTGAGCGGAGGGTAAAGACGGTTGACAGATTATGATGCAGGATGTTTGGCATCATTCTGACTGAATTTGAGAGATAGGCATGTGGTAAACTGAGCTGGTTTAAATTTAGTTATACTCTTGCAGAAAAAGAGAGAGAAAGAGAGAGGGAAAGAGAGAGAGAGAGAGAGAGAGAGAGAGAGAGAGAGAGAGAGTAATATAAGGCTAATGTATATATAACCTCAATCAGAAAGAAGATGTAGACTCGATATAGTCATATCCGACGAATTGTCTGTTTCTCTGCAAGTTAGTGTCTTAGTATTATGAATATCCTAACACTATATACGATAGCTTGACAAAAAAAAAACTTACGAATTCTTAGTTTAATTATGCTCTATACTATAGAGTTGTATAGAGCCTATATAACCTGCCATATCTTATAGTTGCCTTAGAAACGATCGGATCTAAGTTCAGTTATTGTATTTTCGTTCAGTTATTGTATGACAAACTTCCTCATATGTATTTTACAATATACCAACCAAACTTATCACAACTTTGTTTGGGTATATTTTCACAAATGCAAACCTTATTCAATTTTCTATAGCTTTGTCTAATTTGATTAAGATCTAATTACTATAATATATAAGCGAGAAGAGTAGGAAACACTAGAGCACCTATGCATAAAAGTAGACTAAAGCACTTAAGTAGACAAAACCTATATACCCTATATAACCTCAAGTTCCCACAAGGAGCAGGAGCCAAAGTATAACAACGGGGGCCTAAGCCACCCTAAACAAAACCTAAGCTAACCTAAAATACTCGTATAACTGATATTGTTTTCTATAATAATTTGATTATCTAGGGTATTTGTTAGTCGACTGGTAGACTGGTGGTTAAGCCACTTCTCGTCCTTTTGGTTATAAAAATGGTCGTAAGTTGCGGCTAATCCATGTAAGGTTCCATGCCAGTCGGCCCATTGTTAAGGTCAACAACAAATACACATTTTGAAGAGCACAGGACTTGGACTTTTATGTTTGACATGCCATACTCTTTTTATTTCCTGATGGGATTTCATGTTGGATGTACAAGATATATATTTATACAAGGGGTTTTACCGCGCTTTTCGCAATGTCGTCATCAACGTCAACGTCGTCGCAACATTTCGCAAATATTTATTTTATTTCTTTTGGGTGCAACATATGAAAAGGAGATGTGCCTCTGACTTGGTAAATGTGAAATATTCTTTGGATTGTGGATATACTCGTAGTAGTATAAAGTATGACTGGCAGTGCAGTTGAATGCAATATGAAAATTTAATTGAAAACTGCGGCAAAGAACTGAAAATAAAAACATTTCATAAAGTCGAATATAGAAAGAAGAAAAAAAAAAAGTATAAAACTGTTATTCAATATATTATTTAACAATTATGTTTTGTTTATATTATTTATGAATTGTGACTGGTACATGTTAAATATCACTCTTCCTATACCATTTAATGCCTGTCTATTGTAAATGATCTTTCTTCTGCTCTAATCTTTAATATGAATCGGATCAGTTTTCTAAAAAAGACAATTTACTATGTAGATGAAAAAATATTCTTTACTAATAGATTTCTACTGAGAAATTGCCTTCAGTTTCATTTCGTTCTTTTCTATTTTGACTGCTTTATAACTCTAACTCTGTGAATTTAAAATTATCTTTATATGTTGCATTTACCATTGTTTTGTTCTGTTTAATTTCCTGCTTAACTATTTCTTTATCTGTTCCATATTTCACAGCTATAATTATAACCAAAATTAACATAATAATGTTAGTTTTCATTGTTTAACTTTACTCAATCTCTCAGACAACATAAACATTGCCATTCAAATTTATATTCACGCTCAGCAGTCAATTTCATTACTTTATTATGTTAAACAATAAGCCCATTATAAATGTGTGAAATCGATGCCAAATAATAAAAAATTCGCAACAATTTTCAACAATTTGTTAGCAATAACGCATATTAAATGGCCAACAATAATTCAACGCACTTTTTCCATTTACTTGATCAACTTTCATAAATGATTTATGCTTATAAGCAGAGACTATGCTATAATTCAAAATGAAATTAATTTCATAATGCATTATTAAAAAGCAATTGCAATAACATCAACAACAACAACAACAACAATGACAGGCAACAAACAATGCAAACATTTGCGATCCCTTGGCAACGGATGAATATAATGCTCCACAACAATGTCCTGTGAGTTCGTGGCAGGTTCCTCAATCAATTAATACAATATAAATACACATACATATAGAAGGTGTGTGTATCTCTGTGTGTGTGTGTGTGTGTGTAGGAATGTGTGAGTGTGTTGAGCTTTTGTCATTAAATGAAATGAAATGTGCGATGGCTGACATTCAGCAAAAGCTGATTGGAAATGTAAGAAAAGTAACCATTAGAGATGAGCGCGTTATCGTGAAATACTTATCGATATATCGCACACATTTATTTATTATTTTGAATGACAAACTGTTCTATAAATCAAAACATTATAATCAAAATATTATTAATATAAAATGTTATCTCCCTTTTTAGCATAAAAAAAAAACAATTTTATTTAGGACAAGATTCAGGTTAATTTAATATATATATTAATTATTTATTGTTTTGTAAACATTTGAAAGCTGTATGCTGTTGCATAGTTGCGTATGAGTACAAAATAAATAACAAAAATTTACTTAAATTGGTCTCTCGGATTTATTATTAATTTTGAGTATTAGGGGACCTTTTTAGCTTACAAAGTATTGTGTTTTATAATTAGATTATAATGCGAATTCGTCACTTAAATTAAAATCAAAATACATTAAACAAACTCAATTTTGCGAAATATTATCGAGAGTGTATATCAGAAGCGGATAGTAAATTTTCTTTGACTTGCTTTATAAATCGTAAATTGAAAAAAAATTCTTATTGCATACATAATACATAATAATGTAGAAACCTCTGCCAATTCAAACACTTTTATAATCTAATATAGGTGATAAAAAATAATTTTTAATCTGTAATAATTTGTAAAGAAGAATGAGATGCTTTTTATTGTCTTTAAAATAATACTTTTGCCAAATTTAACTCTATGCTTTTTAGCTATTTTAAACCTCGTAATGATGTAAAAAAATATTCACAGATATATGACAATATACCGCATATTGGATATAATAGTGAAAATTTTATTTTTAAGCCACATTATTAAAATAGGTATTTTAGAGACTTTTTTGATAAATAAATTTATAATAAATTTTAAGTTTTTGAAAATATCGTATTGTATGCTTGAAAAATCGTTTTCATAGAAGAACATCCACCTTTATTAACGGCAAAAAAAAGGGCAACCATTGACTATTGTACAATGGAAATGAATGAAACTCAAATGTGTTGACAACTCTGAACCATCTGCGTGCGTCATTTAATGCGAACATTGTATGCACGAGGCTGTGCGAAGGGGGGATTATGCCAAACGAAGAGTGTTACCTGAAAGTTTTTAATTAATTTATGTCACAGTTGGCACAGAGTTAACAAACAAACAAACAAACATAAAAGCAGCAAACACAATCAACAATCAACAATCAACAAGCAGTAACAAACTATGAACCCGTCTATTTATTATATTCTCATTCTTCATCCCTCTTGACAAATCATAGAAAATCAATTTTGCTAAAAATTTATTTGTTGTATTTGCCCTTTTTATACGCTGTTCGAAAAAAGGGAAATGGGAGTATACATTTTTCTTCTTAGTTTAATAGATGAGAGATAAGAGACCCTTAAAATAGAGTATACGGCAGTCGGGAATTTCTGCAGCATTTCTATTATTACTTTAATGAAAAATCCATAGAGGTGTATTTTTTTTATGATAATTTATTTTTCTGTTTTGAGAAAAATAATGATAGAATAATAAACTTAAAAGAAGTTAAATATCCTTTGACGCCTATTAGATTATTATATTATTATAATTAAATCTGCGTACAGGGCATCTTCTAGTCGTTATCTTTCCCTAAGTTCTCACTTGGCAACCATCACACAATCGACAGTTTAGAGATTCATTGGCAAATGTGTGAGTTTTGACAGAGACTAACATCAATTGGTAAATTGTTGTAGCTCTGGGTCTTCAGGGGGATGCCAATAACCAACATGGCAATCTTTGGCCCAATTAAATATTTATTCACAGCTCATAGATTTCAGCAATCACAACGATTTAGGACAACAAATATATAGCTATAGCTTCGAAAAAGCAATCACAGAAAAGTCTGTTAATTCCTTGGCATTGTGGGATATACAAATTACACTGGTTTACAGCAAAAATGGAAATGGGCTCTTATTCGGGCGATAATTTCAAAATGCAAGTCATTTTTTCTTTTAAAGAATCTTTTTCGAGAGAACCGCAAATAGCTAGTTTTTTGGCAGTATTTCGAATAATTTGTTCATATCTACATCATATCTTATTTGATCTTAAAAAATGTTACACATTCCAATAGATATTGTATCCCCTTTCTAACGGTATGCCGTTTATGCGGATCGAATAAGAATTAGAACGACTAAACCCCTCAAAGTGGAAAAATATTAAATATGTTTTCATTTGCTCTTTTAAAAATTTAGAAAATTCGCTTAAATACTGATTTAGATTTTATATGTTTAATAGTTCTATTACGAATATTTAAGGTATACATTTGTCCAAATCAGACAATAAATGTGGGAGTTATTCAACAATTAGTGAAATGACCCAAGAAAAAATTCACCTTGTTCATCACTTCTCCAGACATATTTAAAGATCAAATAAGATCCGATGTAGATATAAACAAATTAGACGAAATACTGCTATATCAAAAGTCTAGAAGAGCCCAGTTTCCTCGATTAAAATAAAATTTGTTAACTAGTGGTCTACAACTTTGTTCAATTTATAATTTCATTAAAAGGTATTAAAGTACATATTTGAAATATCAATTTCAGTTAGCAATGATTTTACTAAAATTAAATTGCAATTTCATCAAGTTTTTTCATTTTATCTGCTGTAATTTATTTAAATTAAATATATCCTAAAAATAATCATAATTATCGTTTCAGGAAACTTTCCAAATTTATAGTTTCTTCAAGAGCTCTATTCTCATCTAAGTTAAAATTATTTAAAATTAAAAGAACAATTTTAAATGATTTCTTTACAAGGACAAACTTTACTCTAGCTCAAAAGATGCCCAAGGATTGTCAAAACACCTTTATAAAGCCGTTGCTCAACTTTATTCTGATTTTTGTGGCATTTCCTAATTGCCACTGAAGGACACTCATTAAATGTCCTAAACATTTCGGCAGCTCAAGTGCTTAACTTGAGCGTTTTGAGGGCGTAAAATAAGCCAAATTATGGCCATCGTTCTGGCCAAGAAAGTGTGCTACAGTAAAGTGTCAACTTAACGAGCAGGTGGAGGGGGGGCTTGGACCAATGAAAGTCAACGTGCATAATAGAAATTGTATTGAAAACTTTATGCGCCTGTTAGTCAGAAAGCAAATGTCAATTATTTATAGAGTTAACAATGTCCAATGCCAAGGCTAAAACTTACGTTAAGCATACGCCATGTACAACATGTTTTATAACATAATTGAGGCGCACAGCTGTTTGTGTCCATTTGATTATGAATTCTGTCGGATTCCTATATATACATACATGTGTTTTTTTATTGAATGTGCGTCATTCAAATTTACGACACGTCAATGTCCTCGCTCTCTCTCTATTTCTTGATAATGTGATATGTAATTTCAAATGACAGCTGTCATTTGCTTCAACTCAATCCTTAATTCAGATACGAGCTCAGTTTGGTGGTAAATAAAAGACAAAAATGTATCCTATGACAATATCAATTCATATGAACTTTATAGAATTGAAGAGTAGTATTGATTTTAGCACCTTTTGGCATCGCAATCAAATAAATATTTCTTTGAAAATGAGCTTAACGTTAATTGATTGATACAAGAAGAAAGTTTAATGCAACAGTTTACTATCAAATTCATAGCTCCATTAGGTCGAAGTAAATACTTATCTTTAATACTACAAATATACAAACAATTGCAAAGTTTTGCCATTTATCTCTACATATTTCTTATACATATAAGTTTAACATATATTCCAAAACTATATAGATTTGTCACAGCCACAAAGTGCTACAAATTCTCGCATAGTCAAATTTAATAGCTTATCCTTAAATTTGCATACAATCCTTTATTCTACACTGGGCTCCACTGACCCACTTTTTGTGTTTAGAAATCTGTAGAATTAAATTTAAATAATGTTTTTTTTTCTTCTTTGGCACAACTTTAAGCTGTAGTGATAAATGTACAGATTTTCTTTTTTATACATTTTGAGCTTTCATTTCTTGTATACTCTTTGAAAAGGTATTATATATATTGTGACGAAATGTGTAACGCATCGAAGTTGGCAATAAAATATATATATTCTTGAGCAGCATTAATAGCCAAAACTCAACAAATTGAACTCTGATAATGTTCTATACAAGCTTAAAAAATCTTAACTATTACACTAGGTAACAAAATTTAACTTTTGGGATGAGTTTTTTTTTAAAAAATTTTTGAATTCTGGTATTTTTTTTTTAGCTTTTTTTCAGAGGCAAGCCTACAGATTTAAGCATTACTCGAGAATATTACAGCCGATCAAATGCTTTACGTTTTCTGAAAGCTAATGAAAGGGCCTATTAATCATACATATACTTTCTTAAGTTTAAATTACTAGTTTTGCAGCTATTTAATTTTGAATTTAAAAAATGATGATATTTTGTGCGGTATTTTTTACGATTTTTTGACTTTAAAATTCGAGGAAAAGTCGAAAAAAAATTATTTCGTATTTCTCTTCTTTGCTTTTGCATAGTTGCATTAATTGGGCGTCTTTTAAGTTATTAATCATAGAAATCGATTAATAGACAATATTAGATTTCAAAAATTTAAAAAAAAAAAAAAAAAAGTCTCACCATAGAAAAAATTTTAAAGTGGTTTTTCGTCATCTGGGGCACCATATGTATCCAAAAAAGTAGGTTTGATCAAATATACAATTTGTGTGTTGCCTAGTGTCATCAGACTATTATATCTCAAAAATCTAGTTGAAAATATTAGCATTGGGTAGAAACAATAAACTACACAGGATTTCTTTGTTTTTAATAACATTCCAACAAAATTGAATAACACTTTATTAAGTTTATCTAATTTTCCAAATATATATAGGAATATTGCTGAAAATTTAAAAGTTTTTAAACAGAAAACACATTTCTTTTGTATTGCCACAATGTGCAAGAGTATAAAATATTTACTTTCTCGTAATTTTTTTACATTTGTGTAAGTTTTTTTTGTCAGAATCCAAAAGCATTTTTCCTTAGATGTTGCCAGCTTGGAACATTTAAATTAGTTGGCCATGTTTTATAAGCTTTAACGCGTCATTTTGCTGGATTTGTTCAGCAGTTGCTGTCGCTTGTTGCCGGCTCCTTAACAGGCGGAACAGATAGGACAGTCAGGACAGACAGAATGGGTGAACCTTGCAATTTCAGGATCTATCGCAGAGCTCTGGCAAAGTGGCTGCTGGCAAATAATTCAATGTGCATAATCCTCTTAGCGGGGGGGCAGGCAGGCAATAGCACACAAAATGGCAAAGCAAAAGTTAAAGAAAACTAGGCCCTTAACATCCTTTGGCCAGGACAATTGCTTTGACAGCGGCACAACACGAATAGGATGCGAGATCCTTGCCATGTCGACAGCTTGAATAATTTTTCACCTTCAAGAATTGCATTTGCCTTTCAAGTGTTCCTCCCCTTGGCGGGATTCGATTTTCTGGTCAGGACACTTACCATGCTGCTTACATTTTACTTAACAACTATTAATTTTCCATTAACTTGCGACTCTGGTGGCCTGCCCGGCTATCTAGCAAAATGTCAATCAAGACTATTTTCAGCTTGTCATAACAATGTGGATGCCACATCCTGTTGCCTGTTGCCTGCTGCCTGCTGCCTGCTGCCCGCTGCCTCGTCCGCCTTCTGTCTGCTGCTTTATTTCTGACACCGCATAAATGTATGAAAATTGCTTTGCCATGTGAAAAATATATTATTTTCCTGGATACACCCGCCCCCGAGCCGACCTCTCGGACGCTCAATGTTGACACATACAGTTTAGATCTCTTGGGCTTGTCATTAAAACTGTCAAAGAAGAGAAAAAACTGAACATTTTTAAATGACACTTGCAGCTGTGTTTCCTCAACGTTTCAAGGACCTTCAGGATACTCAGCTGCAAACATCCTGCACAGCTTTTCAATAGTTTGGCAAATTCTAGTTATAAATTTAATGCGCATTCTGGGCAAGAAATCTTTAAATTCGAGTATTAACCAGACATACAAACACCTTCACAATATTTATTGCAATATATTTCACATTAATTGTCTGCAAATAACTCTACTATATCAGATAAATCATATATATTTGTTTTATAGCATTTTTCCACAATCAAAACATTTATTCAATGTAAATCACAGTTACACTCAATATGTATAAAAAATGTATTTCCATTAGTCTTTGTATTCTTTTATTATGTGAAAATGGTAAAATATTTTTTTCTCAATTTCCTGTTAAATGAACCTAACATTTTTTCTGTCCTGTATGTCCTGTAATATAACTTATGCACGTGTATGCCAATTTTTGTATTTGTATGTACTTACGCGCTTTTAAGTATGCTACACATTTGTTGTGCCTGCTCCGCCAACAAATTGCAATACGCAAAAAATGGAAAATTAAATTTGTTTTCAGTTACGAAACGTAACCAAAAAAAAAACAGGATAAAAACTGGCACATGGTGGGCTACAAAAAGAAAACGTTATATGTTAAAATTGTATACCCTATATAGTGTAAACACTGGAAGTTACAAGTAAAATGGTTTAACAAGAAGTCTGCAAATATATTGAAAGAGCAACAAGAAGTTTGTAATAAATTTAATATTAAATAATGTAAAAAAATGTGTAATTATATTTAAAAAGATTTTCCATCAGATCACCCAAAATATGGTCTGCCCAAGCTAAAGTTATAAAATTTGTGGTATTTGCGCTCTTAAATAAGTAAGTATTCAATCTATTTAATGCAGATCCATAATATACCTGACAACATCTAAGTTGAATATATTTATAACACACACAGAGAAAAATCTTTGCAGAAATTATGCATTGTGTCTCACCTCGAATCTTCCCATTATCTATGCACAATTCTACAAATATTTTACATAATCTATGAATTGTCGTTCAACATCTTTAAACTTGGAAGCATAAACTGTGATAAGTTATTCAAAGTTCGATATAATGTAGAATTTTCTCTGTACTTAACATAAAAGATAATACTTAGGTATTATTAAAAACTATTAACACCCACAATTACTATGAAACTGTTGATTATTATATTCTTTGGGGTGTTATATTCTGAGCTCTATTAAAATTCCATTAAAAATAAATATTAATTAATTGTATGTAAAATTGGCAAGGTTTTTAGTGACGTATCATTTGTTAAATTGTGAAAATCCAGCTGAATCGATGACATTTTTGGAATTGGAAAAAATGAAAAGTTAAATATGTTGGCTGGTTAGATAGTACAATTTCGACTGCTGCCAAGCAAAGATAGATTAAAGTATTTAAATAGAAATTATAAATATAATTAGAACTCTAATTGTTATTAAGTATTAATTTATATATAATTCACTGAAATTTCAAAGCACAATCATAATATTTAACGCCCCGTTTCGTAGCTTAGTTACGTGGTATACAAAAATCATACAAATGCGCATCAAAATCGTCTAGATTTGGGTTCATAGCCGTCATCTCCCGTGGGGTCTTTTAGCACAGATTTGCCACTATTGTTGTTGTTGTTGTTTGTTGTTGTTGTTTGTTGTATGGTTGCCTGCTCCTTGCAACATCGTTAAATGACTTTACTACAGCTCCTTTTAGATATTCTTGGTTGCCGCCGTTACTTTTGAATTGACAATTTTTGCATGTTTACAAGCCAAAGGCAGACGCTTTAATTCAGGCGATGACTAGTAAAAATGGCAATGAGTCAGAGCATTCGACTAACAGTTACCCTGTACACAAAGAAAAAGCATGAACACAAAGAGTGGAATTTGAATCAAATTAAAATTAAAACTTATACTTTTTGAATAGTATCCAAACTCTTTAGACTTTTAACGTAATATAGCCAAACAAATGCACTTTTAATTTTTTAAAAATATTGTATTAATTAACACTTAATTTAATATTTATCATTCTAGATACTCAAACACCTTGCTCCAGTCATAAGCATACCCATTTTGAATCATTTTATGAATACAGGATACAGAAACAACACTCACAGCAACAACTTCTGGAAAGCTTAATACCTTTGGCTTCATTTTATCATTGCTGAACGAACGGATGTTTTTTGGCTTTTTTTGGTGCTCCTTTTGGCTTTTGCTTATGTTTCAACTCCTTCTTCTTCTACTTCAACTCCTGCAGCAAAACATGCTTCTGCTCCTGCTCCTTTTCCGGCTGCTGCTTCTCTATACACCCTGTGTGTGCGATGTTGTCAGCTCGTTGTGCTCACTTCCTGTTGATTGTATTGTTTATGGTGGCTCGTAGAGCGGTTTATAGTCCTAGTCTAGCAACTATCGAGCCAGGCCCAGACCATGAGTCACAGCCCCGTTCAATTTCTGGCCCAAAACTTCCCACATCGTGGTCATAACTGTCATTTGCAAGTGGCGCTGTTGACATGCCAACTTCCATTGACTGTGCATTTTAAGTCAAACGGATGTGAAATTATTTCAAGAGGCATTGTCTTCCTTATTTTTTACGAAATTTCACATTATGATTATTGTTATGGTAATTACTTATGTTGTTGGCGTGCATTTGCATTAAACAGGCATTATTAACAGCCCAGCAACACGTATACGCACCATTGTACGCAAAACTGTCAGTAGCATACTTTGCAGCGCAATCCTGTAGAACTTGTGCATACAAAGTGGTAAGCCTACATTCTATATAGATACTGCTGCAACCCTCATGCCTTTGCTTTGAACTTTCATTTAATACACATTTCCGGAAAATTGTTTCCCCCTCTATTTGGTTTGTATACCCTGTATCTATATAGACATGGAGTAGAGAAGAGTATGTTACAGACGACAAAGAAATCTGTAATAAATATAGTCTCGATATTCTTACAGTTAACAAATTTAGTATGTACAGCTGCGGTCAAAATAATAGTAGTGCCACCAGACATAAAATTAAAACATTGATATTTCGTAGGTACATTCGAGCTTTTGTTTTCTGACATTGTCAGATCATAGTGTTGAATAAGCTTTTATGAAAAAGTATCATTAGGACATAAAAGCTTTTTTCATTTTTAAGATTCTCCGCTTATTCGTGATCCACCCTTAATTTGAGCTGGTCAAAATAATAGTAGTGAACTAATTAAAACTAAAAAAAAATTATTTTAAGCAAGAAAAGAATATGATTTGGTATTTATTATTGTAGTTTGATAAATTACAATATATTTTATAACATTTTATTTGCTTAGAGTTGCAACAAAGGGGCGTGGCAAGCCTTACAAGCGTGCTCTTATTAAAATATTGATTTTTGAAGGGAAAACTTTGAAAGAAGTGCAAAATTTGATTGAAGGCTCGTCAATCATGATGAGATCCATCAAAAAAGTACTCGCCAAAAAAAGAGAAAAGTGGAAGATCTCGAATCATGTCCTAAAAACCAGTGACAAATGTTGAGATGTATTCGAAGCGCGACACGTTTGCTCCTGCAATACCTATAAAAAAGGACATAGGTAGGGACTAAGTTATAGAAATGATTCGTAGATGTTTGAGGAAAAATAATCTAGTAGCAAGAAGCTTGAGAAAAGTTCCGTTTTCGAATAAAATACCTGTCCAAAAGAGAAAACGGTTTTCTAAAGAACATAAGAAATGACCGCTTGAGAAATGGAGAACTATTGTGGTCGGATGAGTCCAAAATTGTGTTGTTTGGTAGCCGAGGATCTCGACAATATGTAAGGCATTTACAAAATTCCGAATGTCAGCCTAGATTCACTTCCAAGGCCGTCAAACATTACACATTGCATTACACGCACTACTATTATTTTGACCGCAACTGTATATTCTTATACGACTTTAAAATCAAATTCGACATTTAAGTTCTATTTGCAGGGTATTTCCTAGTCAAGCACACTTGCAACTTTCAACTTATTCTTTTGACAGCGGTACTCCCTTTACAAACAATTTTTGGACAACTTTTTGAGGGGTTGAGTTTGGTTTTTGTTGTTTTTGTAACCAACATTTAGTGGCTTTTGTGCTCTCTTTACTTTTGGCATTTTGCACGCAATTAATTTAATTTGTTAAATTTTGTGCCCAACTTTTGAAAAGGAGAACAACCAAAAATGTGTGGCATTTTTTTGAAAAAAAAATACAAATATATATTATATGTTATTAAGATAGTAATGCAGTCAAGCCATAGTTAATATATGCAAAAAACAACAATTACTAAAGTGAACTGTGACAATCAAAAACTGATATAAGAAAAAGTTATTCAACAGTTTGCCAAAAACGCCTAAAAGCTTTTTGTTGTTCAGCTTCAGCAGAATAAGGATTTGCCAGCGCACAGATTTATTTATCCTTTTGGGAGCAGCTGAAAATTGAGCAGAAAAGCAGAAATGCAGAAATGCCAAATGTTATAATAAGCTGTGCGAATAAAATGCAAATTTTAACGCCAACAATTTTGTGCGACAACAATTGTAACATATGCAGGGGAGGGATACGCTGGGGGGGGGGGTCTGAAAGTAGTATAACATTAAATTGCAAAACAAACTTTTACTCCTCGACGCCTGCAGGATGCAAGTTACCAGTTAACAATTTTGCCAACTGCGACGCGGATGGCTTCTCCCTCGAAATTTTTCGGCCAATTAAAAGTGCAAATTATATTTGCACAAGTGAGTAAAAAAATAAAATAATAAAAAATAAGCGAACATTTTTTTAGATTTAATAAGGAAATGCTGAAATATTAAAGACTTTCTATAAAAATAATTAATTTTAAACCAAATACAGCTAGGCAAATACTGTTTTAAGCTGATAATAATAGAAAATTATATAAATTTTGTAATATATGGTGAAAAACTAATTTTATTAAATTTTATATAATAAGACACTTTAAATTCAAATATTATAAATTTTCCTTCTGATTCGCATCTAAATCAAAATGCTCCTTAGACTGCGTGTTTATTTTCATAAAAATATATAAGATTCATATATATAAATTTAGATTCTCAAACATCGATAGTTGGAAAAAGGTTTTTTTATCAAGTAATATAAACATAAGAATTAACTAAAACTATGATAACAATTAAATATTCTTAATTCAATCGCCACAACATTTTGCAAATGATAACTATTTAAACCAAATTTAATAAAAACAAGAAAGAATCGGCTATCTATAACTATATACCCTTGCAATGGTTTCCTAAGCAAAATTTTAACGCCAACTTTGATTTTGATACATTAAAATACAATAAAGGTTTTTTTCCGATTGTTCCTATTGTAGCTATAAGATATAGTGGTCTGATTTTGTTCAAACTTTTGGTCAGATTGTAAAACTTTCTACATCGATATGTCAAGTTTGGTTTTGATATCTTGAAAAACAAAGAAGTTCATCATACAAACACTTTTCATGAAAATGAAGTGTCTTCGATTGTTCCTCAATAGCTATATGATACAGTGGTCCGATCGGACTGATTTTGCCATACGGACTACATACATTATCAAGCTTTATCTGTGCTGAGTTTCAATAAGATAAAGCCAAAAACTTTTTATAAAAACAGACAGACAGACGGACGGATATATCGACTTAGCTCTTCGTCCTGACCAAGAATATATATACTTTGTGGGGTCGGAGACGTCTCCTTCTATGCATTACACATTTCGGGACAAAATTATAATACCCTTCTGCAAGGGTATAAAAACAAATTAAAAATTTTACTATATTCTAAATCAAAATCAATTCATGTTTGATATATATAAAAAAAATTTAAATTTAAATTTTCTTAAACTTTCATTTTACATATTGAAATTTTTAATAATAATTTTATATATATACTCGTCAGAAAAATTGATAATTTAGTATTTAGACCTACATATGTTTACTTTTCAACTTTTTTTTTTATTTTTTATATTTTATATTTTTTACAAACCAAGTCAAGCTAGTTTCCATTATATAACTAATATTTTTATATTAAAATATTGTTAAAAATTTAAAAAAAAAAATTAATAAATTGGATATATAAATTCTTGTATAGTTTTCAATACTTTTTAAAAATTTTATAAATTTTTTTTACAAAGTCCAATGCAAAACTTTAAAAATGAAAAATTTCAGCCCGTTTTAAATTTTTTTCTTTTTAATTTTATGTAGATTTATTGATCAGAAAATCAGAGTCAAAGAGCCGCTATAAGTCATTTGTTGTTTTTAACATTTAACTAAATAATTTAGTGCACTACAGGATATCTTTCAGTCGTGTTTTTATACTTCTTTCTTTACATTTATATTTTTCGCACTCCCCCACATTTGCATGCGCCGATTCGTTTATATTGTCAATAAGTTTTTTTTTTTTTTACCTTTTATTTATGCTATCCATAGTTGCAGTATTACCTATATTTTATATTAAAGAATATAATATATGTCATACTTTAATAATAAATAACTTTAAATTATTATTAGTTGTTTGTCATAAAATTACAGATATTACAAGCAGAGCTTCAAATTGTATAACAATTATTATTTATGTTGTCTCTATCATCAAATAGTGTGCTTGGCAAAAGAAATGCATTACACTGCCAAAAAGAAAGATACAGTTTTTGAATATAACATAGAACACCTTTATGAACTCCCGCCCTGTCACATATTTTGCAACATTTTTACATTATGCAAATTATGTTGCACAGGGAGAGCAGAGAAATTTAGTTTTTACCGTTGAGCAGGTTTATCGCCATTCAGTCTTCGTTATGGGCAACACGTACACTGGCAGCAGGAAAACCCATAATAATGCACTTTATATTATGATATTATAATAATAAATGCGATTAAAGGATCTTCAATTCTGGGGCTGGGCTATGGGAAACTGTAAGCCCCGGTTGCCAGGCGGAATGATAAATTTTCTTAGCCGTGTTATAAATTCATGTTGCATATATTTTCATGTCACAAATCTGTAAAACAAAAGCGAACCAGGCAGACAGGCAGCCAACAAAGCGACACGCCTACCAACGCCTATGCAACGCCACGAAAGGACCTCGTCCTGCCACGTCCACCTCCAACCGGCACGCCTCCTTGCACTGCATGTCGTTGTTGCAGCATTGTGTTTACTAAAATAAACAAACAGTAGAGTGAACTGAACAGAACGTTGAACGGACATTTGGGGCCACAAATGAAGCACAGCACGTAGCACGTAGCAAGTGGCATGAGGCATGAGGCGTATGCGTGTTATGGCAGCAGCTGCAAGTTGCCTGGCCTGCCAACAACGTGCAACCTGCAACGTGCAACGAGGGCAACGTTAACCCAAAATGTAGGTTAGACTAGCACCGATTCAACTAAGTCTCTCCTCCATAATGAGCCGCACTTGATGCAAGCCACATTTGAGCCGGAGCCGGAGCCGGGGCCAGGGCATAAATTAATTGGTTGGCACACATACACAAAGTTTTAAATGAGAACAGGGACAAGGTGGTAAGAGTGTTCTTAAAGCAGCAATAGAGGAATAAGTACACATAATATATACATATGTATATCAAGAGATAGAATACAAAAGGAAAGCAGCCTGATACCCCAAATAGAAGGCAATTTTATCAGATTTATATAATAGAGAGATGGCTAAGGATAGATAATTAAAGCAGAGCAAAAAATCTAACTATAATAATTACATTTTTATTATTTGCATTGAATTACAATTTAATGTAGAGAACATTTTCTGATTATATGTGGAAAGCAATACGAACTAAATCGAAAAAAGTGTGTTTGAAAATAAATTATCAAAAAAATAAAGTTTGAAATAAATTTCGATTAATATTATCGATTGCTTAGATCAGATTAATATTGTGTAATAAATCCAAGTGATTTTGTTTTTCTTTCAATGGTTTAAGCTTTCATAGTATCTTAAGAATGTAATATGTATCCTACTGAGAATATCGAATCAGCAGGAAACATAATCGTATATCGCGTACATAATCTATATACATGTTAGCCGATAAAATATTAAATAATACCATTTATACCGAAACACCCTTTAACTAATTGAACTTCCAAGCTCACAGTATTTTGCGTTGTTTTAACTTGAGACAAAAGTCTCATTCCATTAGACAACAATCTGAATATTTAAATTATTTTCCGATCTTACAAATATTTATAAAATTGATTGATAAGACATGCGAAATATTACTAAAGCTCTAAGGTTAAAGCTTCCAACAGATAATGATCAACAAATCAGTCGTATAATTATATATAAAATATTAAAATTTCAAAAGTTAGACAACAGTTGAAATAAAGCAGCCAAGGCTTAGAAAACATATTCAGAATGAATATTAAAGTAGCACTACTTCTAATTGTATCTGCCATTGCATTGGCTTCAGGTGAGTCAAAAAGTGCAGTGAGAATTTTTGAATAAAATTAAAATATTTCGAAACTATAGGTTTTACGAAGCCTGATTGTCCACAGTCATCCCAATGTTGGAGAGATTATATAGCCGGCAGAGTTGTGTACTGATTTAAATTGAAATCATAATTAAATTAATGTCGAATGTGTATGTAATTCCAGAAATAACATCATCATCAAATTTTATTCAACAGTTTTTGTGACAATTCGAAAATTATATTATGTGAACAAATCAAATGAAAATATATGTGAAAACCTATTAAACCTTTTTCCATTAGGCTTATGTGCTTAATTAAGCGTTAAGGCTATTGGACTGAATGCCACATCAGTTTCTAGTGGCCCCAAACAAGTTTTTGCAATGGAAATCCAAATCCAACAAAATAAATTTACCACCGCTAATTGCACGCAGAGACCACAGTTCTTTATTTTTCTCCTTTTTTTTTTTGTTGGTTTTCCCCACATGACATCTGTGTAATCCCCCCAACAGAGTTTCTCGTATATATATTTTTGGGTCGCACTGTAAGCCTCGTCACGCAATGCGAAATAAGCTGCATTGAGATTGACAAGCTTGTCAAAAGATATTCCTTATTGTCAGAGCAGCAAATACAAACCCTCTATATATTTCGAATTGAATTTCTATTTTATTTGTGTTCTCTTGATTTCAGCGCTTACCAATCTGACCGCTAGGGGGCGCCACACGCATATCACAATTAGCCAGAATTTTCCAAACGAATTTAAAAATGCAAAGAATTTCAATGACATGGGTTTGACGCATTATTGATTGAGTTAGTTGGGACTTTAAGTATATAGACTTTGTAAGTATAGAGCATGTTCACAGCTGTTAAATATTAAAGTAAATATACACACACACGCTTAATGACCAGGTGTGGAACAGAATTTCATTACTTATTTATAAAGTGTAGACGTTGGTAAGGAGAAATAGATAGAAGATACCTCTATATTGATTTTTCTGTGTACACTGTGAGAAAAAAATTAAAGACATGGCGTTTATATGTATTTTATAAGGGCAATTGAATAAACGGAACATGGAAAATTTATACATATGTGTAAAAATCTGGTGAAAACCTTAGACAAAATTAAAAGAAAAACAAACAAAATTAGTGAAAATACCTTTTAAAAAATAAAAATGTTTACTTCAATTTAATTTGAAACATTTTATAGAGTCTACATAAATCTAGAGATTCATTTACCCTTTCTTATATGAGTTAAAAATAAATCTTATGTTTTTTTTTAAATATTTGTACATACTTCTTAAAATTGTAATTTTATTTATCTTTATCTTGCTTGATTATTATTAAATTTTCTTACTTATTATTATTTTATTATGCTATTTAATATTAAGCTATGAACCGTTAATTTACAGTTATGAAACAGAAAAGTTTAGAAAAATTTTATTTTAATAAAATTTCAGAAATTATTGAAAACTAAATTATTTCTTTATACTTGGAAATTATTTTCCATTAAATATTCCATTCAAATTCGCAGACTTTTTAATTTTTCCAGAATGTACGAAACGGAACTTCTATATTTTTTGTAACGTTCGTGATCACACGATACTATAGGATTAACTCTTCGGATAAAAGAATAGTGCTACTAAAAAAGTATTTAAACCACAAAAAGTAAATAAAATAAATTTAACAAACGAATTTAATGTTCGCGAACCTTTAAATGCCTATATACTCTGTAGTTAGTCGAATAAATCTGCTTAAGAGATAATCTTGGTAAAAGACAACCGATGAAAACCTCAGAGTACATGCCACACAGACACATTGTTGTTGGTCAGGCTCTCCACAGCAACAACAAGGACACAGAGAAGGACACTTTGCCTTATCAACAGCATCCATGAATACATTTTAAGTAGACATCATTAAGCCTCAGCCTCAGCCCCCCGCCCCTCTGACAACCCCGCAAATGACTTTGACAACAACATAAATCCATTAACATCAGCGCATTAAACGCGACTTCCTTTGCGATAGAACTCTCTCCACTCTATCTCTCTCTCTTTTTCTCTTTCTCTCTCTCTCTGTCTGTCTTTGAGAACTCAGTGAAGGCTTTGTTTGTTTTTATATTTAAACAATTTCATGACAATAGTAGAAATTACTTTTGAACTCTTGACTTTTGTCGCTCACGAATTTTCCTTACAGGTAAGCTCAAGCTGAATATTTCTTTGTTTGTTTTATCGATTTTTTTTGACTTTCTATTTTCTTTGTTTTGCTTTGTTTTCTTTTGTGCTGGCATTCGCTTTTATCTTTCGGTTTGGTTAAATAAGTATTTTAGGTAAAATTGCTAAAATTCTCTAGATTTTATATGCAAATACAAGTTTTTGAAAAAAACAGCAAAAAATTAATTTATTTTATTATAAATATAAAAGTTGAGTGTGGTGAAGCGTTAACTTAAAAATTATCTATAAAAAAAAACTGATTTTGGAAAATGAAAATCATTTCCAATTCAACAAAATTCCGAACATATTTACAGATCTTTTTTACATAGGAGTATATTCCAGTAAATAATGGCGTTATCCAAAGATAAAACAAATTAGCTTAAAATGTAGTATATAATCTTAAAATATTAAAACGTCTAAAAAAAAAAATCGAAATGTCAATTAAAGTAGCGTTAATCTTAATATTGTCTGCCATTGTACTAGTCTCTCACTAAGTGATTAATTTCTGAAAAAAAACTAATTTAAATTTCCGGAATTATAGGCATTGTCCACATTGGTTCCATTGTTGGAAGGATTATAAATCCGGCATAATTTAGTAATGATTCAAGTTATGGTTGTACTTAAATAAATTGTTTTAATATCATCATCATCAAAGTTAGTCAATTACTTTAAGTAAATACTTAACCATTAAATATAAGAATTAATGAATGCTGTTTTATTTTAATTCGTCGCATTTATTTCATCGAAATTATAAGAACAAGCAAACTATCAGTCATACCATTAAACTATTAATTCATTAAATAAATTAATATATTATTATAATTATTAAGAAGAAGGCTAACAAATAAATTATTAAATCTATAATTCTTAAATATATATATACATATATGCATCCTATAAGTTTTGTAATTAGAAAGATGAGACATTGCCCCCAAGTTCATACTAGTATACTGCGTTGTTTAAAGATGATTATGTTCCATTTAACAATCAGAAATATTGAATTTATTCCAATCACAAATGTGATTGATAAGACATGGGGTATATTCCATTAGCTATAATGTTGGAAGTTTCCCAGAGATAATGTTCTGACAACTGAGCAGTGTAATTATGTATATAATATTAAAAGTTTAAAGCCTAGACAACAGTTGAATTCAAACTGTCAACGTCTGTAAATCTTATTCGGAATGAAGATTAAAATAGTGCTACTTTTAATATTATCTGCTATTGCATTAGTCTCAGGTGAGTTCAAAAGTGCATTGAAGAAACTTGTTTTTAAATTTTCGGAATTATAGGCATTACAGCGCCTGATTGTCCATATTGGTCCCAATGTTGGAGGGATTATAAGTCTGGCAGAATTGTGTACTGAATAAGATTGTATATAACAATTACTATTATTATAATTCAGTTAAATAATAAATAAATATTATATAATTTAAAAAATAATTCAAATATTAATAGTCTTTTTTTTTAATATTTTACATGTCAAGGTAAGATTTAAATAAAAATAAAAAATCGATTATATCGATCGGTACAATTATTTTCTCATTTTATTTATATAATTTAAATAGCCGCAACTCTGATATACCGATGATCGATTTATAACAGTACATTACACGTTATCGATTGAAATAATTGACTCACCTCGATAACACTATCGCTGCCCAGTCCGCAGATCTTATTCTTGCTGTTGTACAGCTGCTCCAACTGCTGCTTGCGCTGTTTGCGCTGCTTACGTGTGGCTAGACGCAACCCACCGCTGTTGTTGCCGTCGCCGCCGCCGCCGCCCACAACCTGCGCTGCAATGACTATTTCGTCGTCTTCGTCGTCGTCGACGTCACCGTTATCGACAGCGGCGTCAACGTCGTCGTCGTCGTCTTCGTTTAGTACTAAACCAGCAGGTGGCGTGCCACTTAAATTGAACTCATCGACATCGATATCGGCTGCTGTGTCCGGCAGCAAATCTAAATCACTTTGAAAGCTCAGATCCAAATCTTGGGGCAATTTTGCATACTTTTGGTGATTTTTCATTTTTTCTGCTTATTTATAGCCGTGTTTGGGCAGCGTTGCATGAGTCATGCCACAAACAGCGACGTCCTTGTATAATGGACACTGTTATCGGTTTATCGTTTTGATTTGCAATTTTGTTATTGTTGCAATTCGCGCCTCTCTTACATACATACGTACAACGTTACACACACATACAACGCCCGCATAAACATGGAAACATGAACCAAAACAAAAATGAGCACAATCGATTTTTCCGTCTTGTCGCTGTCGTTCTCTTTGTTTTTAACCCCACTGCGAACAACAATAATAATAATAACAACAACAGGTTCTTATGTAGCTGCACTTCAATGCAACAAATTGGGCGCAACTCGTTGACTCCAATGCTCCAATCGTCCTGAGGTACTCGTTGTTGCCGCTACGGCACCCCTAACGTCTCTGTTATACGTAATTAACACAAACAAACATGCACACATGAAATTGCAATTGCACTTTACAATCTTAAACACACACACACACACACACACACAACCGCGCGCGCGACAAACGCTTACGAAGGCTGACGTTTGTTGTTTGCGCGTTGCGATGCCAATTCAATTTGATGCACTTGTGTACTTGGCTCTGTTTCCAATTAGAGAGTTATATGCGCTCTTCCGACTTTGGTATTCATTGAATTTTCACCGTCAAGACGTCTGCACGCCAACAGAATCGCATCGCGTATGAAACACAACGCCAATGCCGATGCCGCTTACCCCCTGTGTTTTTTGCTGTGTGTGTGTGTGTAAGTGTGTTGTAGGGGCTGTTTTTGGGGCCAAGAGTTATCGGTACCACATTTTATCATAGGAAAATATATCGAATGCCATTGGTCTGGCATCACTGTTCATCAAAGTATATACGGTAGCATCCAGCTTTTGTCATGCAGCATGAATATACGCGCCAAAGCGATAGTTTAAATCCAAATTTTAAAAATGGAATTTGATATATCATTAAAACATGGCTTTTATATTATTTGAATTGTTGTTCGTTCAGTTGATTTATTCAAAAGCAATTTTTAAATCGATAATGTTGAATTTTTTGTTGTCTATTTAATCCGTTTTTAGTTAATACATATCATAGATTCATACACTTGTTCTCAAATATATTTTTATATATGTTAAATATATGTATGTGCAGTTACCTCGATTACAAATAAATTTCTTAAAAAGGAAAAGCATCATTGTAGCTACCACAAGGTGTACTTTCTGTTGTTGTTGATTTTGTTCTTTTGTTTTTTCTTAAATAGAAAATCAGTGTGATTTATTCTGGATTGTTATTTGTTAATAAACGTTGAAGCTTCAAGGACAAAAGCGTCATCAAATCGATTGAATATTTAAAAATTATTTAATTTAGCTAAAACATTGTGTAAATATATATAAATATAAATACTGTTTGCTTACAAAATAAAGCGCCTACGCGCAAGTTTGTCAAATTGTTTAAAATAAATTACGACATTATGTATAAATACGATTATTTTCTCCCTCCGCGTTTGTGTAAACATAGATATAACCAAATATATAAGATAAGTTGCGGCAATAAAATGCTTTAAGTACATACATTCGTTTTCTTGTTTGTTGCTAATTTGCTTAACTTCATAATTCAATTAATTTAATTACTGGCAACATTATGGAGATGCTTTGCGTTTCATAGAAAATATTTTGTTTTTTTGCGCATGCGCCTCTGTTCAGTACGAAGGTGCAGTGTTGAATAATGGAATTTTAAGTGCAGATGAATGTTGAGAAATGAATTAGTAGCTGGCTAAGCTTTTTTGAATCAAAATATATAATAAATGATGCAGTATCCAGGTAATAAGTGTTGTAGGATCTAGCAAATAGCTTTTAAAGTCATTTGCCAACTTTTAAAAAGAGCAGCGCATGCGCCTTGTCTGAACTAATAACTAAAGCTTAACCTAAACAATTTCATATCGTCTTAAAATTTATAATCGACTTATGTAAAAAATTAAGTTACAAAAAAATAATAAACATGGCAAGCACTTAAGCGTAACTTAAGCTTAATATATATACTAAATAGCTAATGGGTCAACCAACTATTGCTGATGTTGTTGCTGCTGCTGCTGCTGCTCCTGTAATTGCTGCAGCAATTGTTGCTTCGTTTCGGCTTTCACAGTTTTATAGCGATCCTTCTCCTCGGTATTCTCAGGTGGCTCACACTCAAAGGATGCCATCGAGAGAGTGTTCTCGTTGAGCACCGCATTATGCTGCAAATAGGCAATAACATTCGATAATTTATCAAATGGACATGACACCTTCTTCCATTCATTAAACTCCATCACTTGTTTCGCGAGTTGTGAGCATTTCTCAAAGTTGATATGATTGTTTGGCAAACTGATGGAGAAAATAATGCAATTAATTTTAATAATGTATTATAGATAGTATTCAACGAAATACTTACCGATTCGAGCAGCCTTCGTTCAAAAAATATAAATCCTTAACAAATAAACTAAAAAATGGAATGATTATGCGTTCGCGTTCCTCTGTAGCGCCCTCGGAGCGCCACATGGCAGCTTTAAGCGTCGAGCGATAACTATTAAAATTCGATGTTGGATCCATTTGATGTTCCAGCACAGAGAATTTTGCCGATTGCACTTTAGACCACTGCAAAAATATATATATTAAAAACGATTATCTACAGATATTTATATATATTTTTAAATTAAATTTTACCGTCTTTTTAAGTCTGCCAATGGGCGCCAGGTTTAGACCAGCTATTATGGCCATCAGACTATTAAAATTGCCAATATTAAAGCATTCACGTGCGGTCTCAATCCAATATTCAATAATTCGCACACGTTGTTTCTTTTTTGGATACTGTTAAAGAAGAAAGTGGTTTTAATATATATCAATTTTTGAAAATATGTAGATGTTAAAGCTTGTGCATTTTCTGTAATATATTCTCGATATTCTGATTTAAACTGTGCTGAGATTACAAATATAATAACCAAATATATTCGTAAGATATATTTATTGTAACCTTAAACTATATTTTACTATAGCACACTTATGTTTTGATTTGTTCACCTAATATATTGTCTAACATGTTAAAATTTTAACTAATTTTTAGCACCTTGTCCACATTTCATGTTTTCCATATCAGATTAGATTAAAGACAAAATTTAATAAATAAATATTTCACATATATTTTAGAAGTTAAGTTGCAGAGTTTTAGCTCGCCTTTTAAAGCATTTTTTCATCAATTTTTTGATATCAATATATAATATATATTTTTTTATTTTGGCTACACTGTTTTGCAATTGAACTTCAATTTTTATGGTTTTCTTTATGCCCGGCCGCATATTACCATACGCTAATCCCTCCATCCTCCCATGTGTTCATCCCTGCTGCCTAGGCTTCCAATCATTTTAAGCATTCGCTAATCCCTCCATCCACCCACCTTAACAATTTCGCTGGCCGTCAAATAGCTGAGACGATTGAACCACTGAACATACGATTCCAAATTGCGTGTCTTTTTCATATCGTTCAAGGAGCTGCTGGCTGCCAGACCCACACCCGCTCCTCCGACGTTTGCAGCAACTGTCTCGCTAGTTGCAGACTTGGCCTGTTGATAATCCTTGGCAAATGCCTGAACAAACTCCTCGGGTCCAATGTGCGATAGACGATCCAATTCAATGGCCGTTAGCTGGTGAGCCAGATGCTCGCAACTGGGGCAAATGTCCATAATGCCGAATACCTCATCCGGAGGCGTGCTCGATGCTGAATTGTTGCCACTCGTTGAGTTGCCACTGCTGGCTGTGGCATTTGTGGCAATCCCATTCGTTGCATTGCCACTCGTTGAGTTATGGGAGCTGCCTAGAAACGTTTGAAATGGATTATGCAAATGAAGATGATGATGCTGATGATGATGATGATGATGCTGCTGATGTTGTTGTTGTTGTTGCTGTTGTTGGTATTGCGTCTGCTGCTCGCTGGCCTCATGATTGAGCGTCTGCAGAAACTCTTCGTACTGCTCCAGTGCTGTTAGACGTGCAACAAGCAGTTGCAATATACGCGACACCTGCTTTCCCAGCGAGTTATCAATGTAGACACATTTTCTGGCCAAAATGCGCACCTGCTGCATAAGACGCTCATCCCGAAAATCATACGGAAAGATCTCAATCCATTCAGACAATAAACGTATGCAATGCTGTGCCGAACGCTGTGTCAATGTGCGCTGTTGTGGCTTCGGCTCCAGCTCCAGTTCATGCCCCTGCCCAGCTGCGGCTCCTTTGCGCTGTGTCAGCGGCGAGGCAGAGTTCAAGTGCAGCGACAACATTGGCGGCTGAGCAATTGCCTCATCTACCACATCGCAACCACCACCAGCTGCCTGCTGCTGCTGCTGCTCCCAGTTGGTTGAGATCTGGGCGAGCAGCTCGTGCGGTCTTATGAACAGACGTGCACTGAGCAGAAACGCAAACAGATAACCATGCTCCGGATAGTAATCATGAGTGGGCACCATATGCATTATGAGCGACTGCAGTGTGCCGGCCTGTAATTGGTAATGTAAATAAAATAATTGATTTATTGATTATACCATTCAATTTCAATTAAAAGAAAATATAAATTTATAGAGTTAAAGAACACAAGAAAATTTCATATAATTATATATTTACTTCGTTAGTGCATATTCTAGTGGAACAAGTAAAATATTTATTGAATTGTGTAACATTATTTAAGATCAAATAAGATCTGATGTAGATATTAACAAATAAGTCGAAAGACTGCCAAAAAAAACTAGCTATTTGCGGTTTGCTCGAAAACCATTCTTTGAAAAAATAAATGGTTTGCATTTTTGAAATCAGCGCTCAAAAATACATCAAAAAAAGTATATGAGAGCCCAGCTCCTTTTTTGCTGTAAACTAGTGTTAATAATGTTATTTATTTTTGTATATTTACTTTAGTATTTTAAGGTTTTTTTTTATCATTTATTTAAGTTTATTGTTTGAATATTCTGTATGTTTAAATAAATGTTATAGTTTTGATAAATCTAATATGTATGTAAATCTAAATTCGTCTGCAGAAATTGTTATTTCAGCACTTAGTTTGTAAACTATCGATGTTTTTAAAAAACTTCTAATAAGAAACTTTCATTTTGTATATAAACTGACACAAAATTAAATTGTTGTAAGCCTATTGAATAAGTAATTGAAATAATGAAATAAATAATAAGAAAATAAAAGTCAAAAATGGTATTTAAACCCATTATTGTTTAATCATACTCCAACTATCGTGATTTTTATCGATTTAATCAAATGAAGCTTTAAAAAAATTGAACATTGGGCTAAACAGAAGCTTGCACTTGGGAGATTCGATGTGAAAACCTGGATTATAAAATCTAAATAAATTTTGACGATTACAAAAACAAAGAAAATTAAATTTTGAAAAACCGGCGTAAAATATCAGTTTTTTACACAATCTACCGAAACAATTCCTTTTTTATATTACTTAAGTAAAATCCTAAGTATAGTTTTGCATAAACTATCGACTTATACACATACACATACTATATCATATAAGTTTCCTTAGAAACAATTGATTTTAAATTTACTTATCAATCTCGTCTGTTTTAAGTTTTACTTAGCGCTTTACAAGCTGACAACTTTTTCCATCTTTTGGGTGGCAAGGAAAGGTCTCGTGCTTGGAGGGAATCCAGAAATCGATCCAGTTTATCATATCTTTGCTTGTAACTCATACTAAATAAAATTTGAAATACTAAATAATTTATTTACACAAACAATTATTAAATTAGATCAGAGTCCTTTAAAATGGTTGCCATAAAATTCGCGATTTTCAAGTTTTAGTTGTAATGCCAATGGCAACAATTTATTCAAATGATCTTGTGATTCTTCTTCCTTTCTCGATGACTCTCATCATATAATTATTATATTTAATTTTGATTGATAGAGAGAGCTCTACTCACCTGCAATTTGCCGTCACAGTAAACCAGATGTCCCTCCTTTGGTTCCTTGCTGAGCACAGCAGCTTTGGCCTGCTGCTGGGGCGGACCATAGCTGAGTGGCTTCTCCGGCAACTGGGATTTTTCCACATGGGAGCTATCGCGTCGATGAGTGGCCAATGTTTTGGCCACAACTCCAATGCCGCTGCCAGCGCTGCTGTTGCTACGCTGCGTCTTTAGATCCGGCAGAGTCTTGTGCGTCGTTGAAGTTGCACCAGCTGAACCAGTTTTGGCCTTGAGATTAAGATTAATATTGGCACTGCCAGTGCTGCCACTGCGGCCATTTGTGGCACTATTGATGCCGCCGTTGTTCGACGACGACATTTGTATCCTGACTATCCTGACTGTCCTGCTCTATTGCTGGCTGCCAGGTCAAATTTTCTATGCTTGCAACGCATTCGCGGGCAGCGTGAAGAGCTGCAAAGACAACAAAATTGAAAGCAATTAGTTGGAATTCTACTTAATAGTAAAATCAATACGAGCTTTTGTGCAGGAATCCTTATAAAATGGCTACAAATAGCAAAAGGAAATTGGCAAATAACAAATGAATACCTGAACATTTAATCGTCCTAAACAATTAGCTTAAATAAAGACAGAGGCACAACAAAAGGACCAACAGAATGTAATTTAATACCAAATAAATTCAACTTAAATTTGTTTAAGACATCACAATAAACGCTGCCCTTTAAACAATTGTAAACAAACAATATAAAAAGCTGACAATGGTAGGAAACATATAAAAAGACAGTTAATTTTTTAAATTCTTTTCTATATTAACATTTTTTCGATTAAAAAAATTCTAATAATTCTAATCTATACCCAATACTATGTGACATTTTCTACAGAAGATAATCTGTTGTCGTCCCTTTGATGAATACTATATATTGTGACTGTTGAGCGCCTGCTCATATAAAGTTTATACTATAAACATTAACGTTTAAAGTTTATATATATGTTACCATGATTAATGCGGAATTGTCAAGTGTTGGAAGTCATATAAGTATTCTTATTGGAATTATGGATTTGTAAATAAATAACAGTTAAATTTTTTTTATTACACCTAAAATATGTGATAGTTTTAAATCTTTGTACATAATTATATTCTTAGCCGTTGTCGAAATTAACATTAACATTTGTATTATGCAGATAATACCGTCTAAACTCTAACATAGTGATCTGAATGATCTGAAGTGATCTATAATTGAATTCTATGATAACTAGTATACTATAAAGTATTATAAAAGGCAAATCCTTCATTAAAATACCCTAAAAGCCTTTTATACCTTTGCAAAAATGTATTATAATATTGGCACGAAATGTATAACGCACAGAATGAGACGTTTGCGACTCCATAGGTTAGGTTAGGTTGAACCGGTCAACCACCGTGGAGGTCCTTAGTGGTGCCGGATGCTGAAGATCGTTAGGAAGCTGTGTCAGTACTCCTACCATTAGTCTAAGACGGTTTTCTCCAGATCGCTGTATAGCGATTATAAGGATATATCTATATCTACTGCACTTCAGCGAGATAGCCCGACACCTTCTTTAACTAAGCAGTCTGCCATTTCATTACCATCGATGACCCGATGACTGGGAATCCAATATATGTCACTATTCTAGTAGTGCTTAGATCATCTAGTGACTCCCTGTTTGCCAGGATATTTTTGGAGCTAATGGTAGATGGCTGCAATGATTTTATTGCCGCTTGGCTATCGACGAAGATGTTAATTCGTTTGTGCATTCGGTGTAGCTCTTGGGCTACTTCTGCTGCCTTCCGTATCGCAAAAACTTGCGCCTGGAATATGCTGCAGTAGTCAGGCAGTTTGTACGGCAGCCTAAGTTCTGGCTCTGCACAGTACACTGCAGCTCCGGCTTCCGAACCCATTTTTGAGCCGTCCGTTAACATGAGGACAGGCTGTTGATTTAGGCCCAAACGCCAGTTCCCCGGTCCCATATATGTTGGTGTGACTTTGAAATTGGTCAGAGGAGTCACGTAGTCTGTGTCCAAAGCTTTGAAGCGCCATAAAGCGACCCTATAAAGTATATATATATTTTTGATCAGTACAGCCATCTGTCCCTCTGTCTGTCTGTCTCTCTTCGTCTTTTTCTATGATTACTTTTTGGCTTTATCTTTGAGCCATGTTGCTGAAATTTCGCAAAGATGAAGTTTGTAATTGTATGTAGTTTTCATATCGGACCGCTCGGACCGATCGTATAGCTGTCATAGGAACAATCGGGTCAAAAATTAGTTGCTTTATGCATTGAAATTTCCGATTCCATAAATTACAAATATTATTAAAACCTTTATCGCTTTAAACAAATGTATGTCAACAATCTATTGATTTATTAATTTTTTTTGGCCTTAGAGGTTTAAAATCAGTTCAACAAATCTATCCCAAGAGAAATCTTGTTTATTAACCAATTTTTCCAGCTGATTTTTATAAAACTATATTAGATTCTCGTCGTTGAAACTGTGGCACAATTTCAATAAATATGAGAAAATAACAAAACTCATGGCTAACCCGATAAGTAGAACTGGAAAAGTGTCAAAGAAAAATATTCGTAGAAAAAATGGAAAATGAATAAAACTGTGAATGGACACTTCAACACGTAAGCACAACCCACACATTTGCATACAAATACAAGAGGGCAGAACTAGTAGATACCCTGTAGCCGGGTTTGAACTAACCTTACAAACCTATTAAATTACATACAACTAGTTATAAAAGCTTAAGTTAACCAAGAAAGTTTTTAAACAAATTTTAGATAAAATTTACCAAAGATTATAATTTTGTATTAAATGGAATAATACACTATGGACTATACATAAAATATTATATAATATTATATTTATATTCATTAGATTATAAATTAGTTATATTCTTGATCCGGATAACAATCTGTATCTATATTTATTTTAATTATTGTGATTTATTCTAGTAGTATTACAAGTTTAAGATTATTATTTATGATACTTTTTAGAATATAAAATTTAAAAATTACACTAACTAATTATTTGTATATTATTAAGTATATTCCCAATTTTAGGTATTCATAACTGCTTCTAACTATAATTATAAATTTAAATGGTAAAATTTGTTGTAAAATTTCTTTTAAATTATTATTATTATTCACTAAGGTATATATAGCATTCTTTTTTTTTAATTATTTGCTAACATAAATAACTAAATCACAGATTTGTGCATATTTCTTTTAATTAGATTAAAAAAAAATTGTTTTTTGGACAAATTGCATTTTCTTGGAGTCGGATATGTCAACTTACATGTGTTACAAACTCATTATCAGACTTATAATACCAGCTTAAGACATTTCTAGTTTAGAGGGTATCAAAAGAATCCTCCCCTTCCTCGCCACACCCGCACCCACACCCACTCCACATACACTAAATAACGAAACTATAAAGCTCGATGCATGTAGTATAAACTGTTAATTTGTTAAGAACGGCTTATCAGGGACAGAGTCAGAGGCGGAGGCAGAGGCAGGGGGAGACAAGTGGAAACACAAGAATTACAAATATTAATTAACAACAACAAAACAAAAATGCCAAAAATGGGTCGACAAAAGCGAGGGCGACTAGGAGGTAGGAGGTAGAAGGTGGAAGGTTGGTGGGGGTAGCAAACCATTAAGGCTAAATGTTAATTGAATTACGAGCAGAAGCAAGCCAGCCAGGTTAAGGCAGAGGTGGAACAGAATTAAATAAAAATAAAGAAAACACGATTGACCTGCCCCCCTCCCCCTTGGCGACCCAGTTCAATTTTCACTTTTCTTTGCCATATTGCATGCTTCACATTCACAAGGCGATGGGCGGTGGGAGGTGTTAGGGGCCAAGCAATTATTAACTGTAGAGCAAACAGAAATCAATTTCGAATGCGGTAAAAGCAAATTAAAATCTATATTTATAACGTTTACACTATATAACAACAACAAATGAGAGGAATGCACGACGGCAGCAGCAGCAGCAGCAGCAGCAGCAGCAGCGGCACTGCCATAAAAGCTTAAAACAACAACAACTGTAAAAACAAGAACAACAACAATAAGCAAGCACACCATAATTTGTATACAAATGCAAAGCGCGCTAAGAGAGAGAGAGAGAGAGAAAGAGACACGGATAGATATAAAGAGAGGGAGACGCTGGAAGGGACGACAACGGCAATGACAGACAAATATTCACACACACACACATACAATACACACATGCATGCACATACATATGCACACACCAAAAGGCGGAGAAGAAATGTAGACAAGTCAATAAATGGGGCCGTGGCCCGGCTGCTGCCAAGTCGTATAAAAGAAAGAAGAAAAAACAAATAAAGAAACAACCCCACAGCAGCAGGATAAATGGTTGATATAGTAGCAGTATTAGTAGGAGGGCAGCAAGGTGTGCACGAAGTCAGCCACTTCACGTTAGCCAGGTCCTAATTGGAACTCACCTGCCTGCTGCTGTTGCAGTTGCAGCTCCGTTGCATATTACAATAATGTGCTCTTTGATTGCTTACCAACAAGTATATTTAAATTGGCACACACACACACACACACGCACGTAAAGAGAGTTGCAGTAACAGAAGAGCGTTACTTTTGCTTTGAAAGCTACTGCTGCTGCTGTTGATCACTAATACATAGTCACTCGTTATTTGTCTTTCTCTTTCTTACACTGAAATCAGGACAAGGGGCGCTGCCAATCAAAAGTGGAACACGCGATGCTGCTGCAGCATTTTTTGCGGTCGGCGCGGGGGGAGGTTAGTTTGTGTTTGCAAAAACAATTTACAATACGCGAAAGGTGAGCTGAGCGTAGCGTCGCCTCGCGTTGCGTCGTTTTAGCTCTTGCTCTCACCACCTTTAGTACGTACGCCTCTTGCGCTGTCACCCCCGCAGCAACAAAAGCAATCGCAGTCGCATATGGCGGCCGCTTTTTGCGTTTTTCGTTTGGTCAGCACAAATAAAAAATATGGTAAATACGCTATACAATTTGTATGTATATATTGTACGTTTCGAGTGCGATTTTAGTTAATAATGCGTCTTTTGCATACGTTATTGGACGACGTTTTTCGTCTCTATGTGTATGTATGTATGTATGTTGCGCGCCGACCGGTTTGTTTGCTACGCAGAATTTTCATTTCCACTTTCTTTACCGCCGCCCTTGCACTGTTTTGGTTATTGGTTGATTTTATAATTTACGTTGCAACATTCACTTTTTATATTAATATTTACACAAAAGCGTACATCTACGTGCGCCTTTCGCTTTTTATTGCATTAATTATGCATATATTGCGCCAATTACCAGCGTTTATACCCGAAATTGCCGTTCTCCTCGGAAGCAATAGACAAGGAGTGCGAAGACAAAACAAAAACCACGAGAGCAGTGTGAACGTAAACAGAAATCGACAAAATATCGACAATTCAGGTAGTTGGCAAAGCAACCAATTCGCTTGGAATTTTGGTCACACACAAAAAGTGAGAAATTCACAAGAGTAGAGATGGGATACTACCGATAACAAGATGTTGCGGTAGTTTGGGAAATTTTTAAATTAATTTTTTAAGTACGTAAAATGTTGCAATATAAGAGGGCACATAGTAACTATCAAAGCAATAAAAATAACGTAGTTAAATATTTAGAGTAAATATAGTCCCAAAATTGTCTTTATTGTGACAAACTCTGCGGTAATTATTTATAATGGTTGTGGATTTGTTCTGTATAACTCGTAAGCTGGTATAGTTATATATGGTATAACCAACAATTGTATCTGATTTACATTTTTCACTCATTCAGCAGATAGCTATCGATATTTAATTTGTGAATATCGATAGCAACAGAGTACACCAAGTCCTCACCACTAAGCAACAACAACTCCAGTGAAAAGTCGGCAGAGAAATGCAACGCGAAATTAACTAAATTTGTAGCGAAAAAAAACAACACAAAAGCCAACTAAAAGGCAAAACACAACAAAGGCAAACAAACGAAGCCAAGACCAGCAGTAAACGAGAGCAGTGCGGCAGCTGACATTTAAATGGCCAATGGCAATGGGAACAACATTAACACGGACGATGCGGCTGCTGCTGCAGCTGCTGCTGCTACAACAGCAACAACAACAACAGCACAACAGCATTTGACAGGCGACGGCATTGGAGCCTGTGGCGATGCCAAGCAGCCAACAACAACACGTGTCAGCAACGTTAACGATTTAGTTGCAGATTTATGGCTAAATGGCAGCGGCAACAGCAGCAGCAGTCGCGGTGATTACACAAACATACGGGCCACAACAACCACAGCAGCAGCAGCAACTGCAATCGCCGCAACAACAGCAACAACAATTAACAATGCCACCGCCTCCACCTCCACCTCCACCTCCTCATCAACGTTTTCCTTCAAGCACTTTCTCAACAGCAGCGGCACAGTGACAGCGCCAAGCAGCACGGTAACATCATTGGACGTCACCGGCGGCAACAGCAGCAGCAGCAACAACACAAATGCAACATCAACGTCGTCGTCGTCGCTGCAAACGTCCACGGGCGCCAGGCCAAAGGTGCCGCAATCGGCATCCGTTAGCCACATGCAACCGGATTTGAATGGCAGCAGCAGTAACAGCAGCAGTGCCGCCTCTAAAATGAAACGCTCACCGCGCTTCAGCTCATTCGACTCGCAGGCGAGTCTGGCCGAGTATGCTGCCTGTGGCAGCGCTGGTGGCAACATCAGCGCCAGTAACTCAGCCGGCACTCGACTACTGCGTGACCTGCGTCTCGATGTGGATCGCAGCGGTGCCGTGCTGGACGATGACGACGATGATCATGTGGGCCTGGCCCAAGTGCGCAACAGTCGGCTCTACGATGAGCGTGTCGATGATGGTGAGTATCACGTTCAACGTTCCAATAAGCATTGGATGGTGCTTTATATATATATGTATGTGCACCTTAAAACTATTCTAAGAAATACTTAGCTTAAGTTTACCTGCTTGTCAAACGAATTTTTAGTATTTGCGTTTTCTATTTAGTATTTCTCACTAATATTTTAAGAAACAAGAAAACCTTAAACGCTATTATTTATATGAAAAACAAAAATGAGCTATTAGATATAGTGGTCCGAGATTTTTATTAAAACTTGTTCAGATTGTTTAAATCATAATAGTACAATACATGGAACTTATATCTTTGATAATCTATATACGATAAAAAATTTCATGAAAATAAATAGTCCTGATCGTTCCTATGGCAGCTATATGATATAGTGGTCCAGTCTGGCTGATTTTAATTTAGTAACGTGTAGTAGTACTAGCTCGTCGTTCTGATCAGGAATATATATGTATGCTTTATGAGGTCCTTCTATGCATTATCAACGTCATGTATTGAAAATACATATGTTAATATTATTATAAAATTGTTATTTAATATTTAAAAATACGAATTCAAAACTGATTTTCCAAAACAAATATAAATTTAAGATGTTTAGTTTGCAAAATAAAAAAAAATCTAAAATTTTGCTGAAAATACTAATAAAAAACTGTTAAAAAAGTTGATTTGGTATTATTCTCAGTATTATTTTAAGAAATAAGAATAAATTAATATATATATATTATTTTTTAGGAGAAAAAAATATTTTTACTGCATTTTTACCAAGGAGATAAATATTATTAAAATTAAATAAGATGAACATTAAATTATTCTACTTTTTTATGATAGCATAGCATTACGGACATATGTTCTACTAGAACTACTATACTAACCAGAAAATTCGGCTTAATTGACAATTTATTCAACATAAAAACAGGGAAGAAACTGCTATCTTCGGCACGCCGAAGCTATATACCCTTGCAATGTTCTTCTAAGAAAATTTTGAATCATTTTGCATAGATGAACTTATTTTCATATGGCAGCTATATGATATAATAGTCAGATTAAGCTGGCTCTGACATTTGTACTGCCTGCACCAAATTTGATTAAGATAGTTTAAAAACAGGCAACATCATCAAAAATTTTAATTACAGACCAAGAGCTCTTATATGACAAATATAATTGCAAATATATGTATATATATTTTGGCACTTTTTTAGCATCGAACATGAACGTTTCTATATCGCAAATTACGTGCAAAGATTGCAGGTAAAAATCACACGTCAAATTATTTAGTGTTTACACGGTGCACTCTGCAAGTTACACGAATAATGTATTAGATACTTTATTATTTTCAAATAATGTCTGTCTTACCTTACTTTCAGATATATTTCCATCGGCTGCTTCTAATCTGCATGCAACTGCTGGCAATTCACGCTATGTGCCGCGCTCCTATTCCAGCTATGATATGCCGCCTTTACATGCTGCATGCGCCGCATCTTCGTCTCGTCGGCGGCCTGCGCTGCGTCCCAATCGATTGGTACTTGCTGCAGCGCCCAAAATGAAACTCGATCTGCCACTGGACACGTCAAACGTGGCCGGTGCAGCATCCGCGTTGCCCGATTTTGTGCAGGATCATTTGCCAGATAGTTGGTGCCAGGAAGCGAATCTTAGTTCGCCGCCCAATTCGCCACTGGGTGCTGCCGAGGCGCCTAGCTGTAGCGGCGCTGTGGGCGGAGGTGTACTGCTACTGCCTGCCTCTGTAGCGGCTTGTTTGCCCAGTGCGGCATCCTTAACTGCGCCTGGCGATACTGCTGGCTCTACTGGCAAAATGCTGCCCGATTTTCTATCCGACGGTCCTATTCTACACTCGTCCCAGCGTCTGGCCGATGTGGCTATTGGGTTGCCCTCAAATTCAATAGACTCGCCGCCGCAGGAGGATGATGATGGCGGCACGCTGCAGTTATCCACACTGCGCCAGGAGAATGAGCGACTGCAGCGCGAGCTGCAGGAGACGCGTGTCGAGCTCAATGCGCAAACGCGTCGAGCAAACGACATTGAGCAGCAACTGCTGATGTTAACAGATGCGCGACGCCGCGAGACTTTGGCGTCCTCAGCTCAAACACAAAACACGCAGCGTTTGCGGCGACAGGTGGCCCAGCTGGAGGTAAGCTTAAATTGATCGCAAGTTGGATTCCTTTACTTTAATTTGTTCTATTGTAGGCGGAGCTTTATGCGTTGCGCGATGGTAGCGAGCAGGTGCCGGCTGGCGCAGCTGCTACAGCTGCTGCATCCGTGATTACACCCGGCAGCAGTCACAGCAGCAGCAGCAACACATCGCGTCCGTCCAGAACGCAACAATTGTCACGAGAATTGCTGCGTGCCGCCGACAATGCCGAACAGAATCTAAGGTAAGACTGTATAATTATGTAAGAAGCTCAGGATAATCTTATATGTTTCTCTTTTTTACAGGCAATTGCTGGCGGGCGTGGATAATTTGCGTCAAATGGCTGCCAATTTGGAGCAGCCCTCAACGTCAGCAGCCACGCCCCTAAGTCCCAATCCCGAGCATTACACCGATTATAAATAGGCTAACCAACATTTAGCGGAAGTTGTTGATGGTTATTCTGAGAATGTGTGCAACTTGTGTGCTTTTTAACTCCATTCTTATAGTTGTGTTGTTTGTAAGCCGCCCAATCAAAATACACGCCACCTAGCGCTTGTTTTTAGCAACTGAAAAACCTTTTATATCGAGCTATATATATATCTATATCTACTATATAGTAAAATAATTTCTAATCTAATTTGTTGCATATATGAGAGGTATTCAAACTGATGAAGAAACGTCGAATGGAGCATCAAAGCGGAGACTCGTGATGTTGATTGAATTAACGTTTGGATTATATATATAATAATAATTTATATATTAACAAAATTGTAGCATATTTAAACTGTGTTCTATAAATTGCAATTGTTTATATAAAATAATCAAAAATAATAATAATGCAAAAACTGTAAATTAGCGCTAACGCAAAAAGTAACAAGGAAACACGGCACAGTTGCGTTTTCAAATGCAATATTATATAAAATCTGCTACAAGGGATTAAATGAAATATTCAGTAAAACTCCAAAACACACACACACACACACATACCTTGGATTATATATATTTTGTTAAAAACAAAATTATATAACTAAGTAATATAAATAAATAAATATAAACAACAACCTGTGCACTTGTGTTCGTAGTTCGTGCTTCAACCACAACAACAACTGAAATAAAATAGTGAGAAAACAGATAAGATTGAGTTTCATTTTGTTATATAAATAATTAATTATGTATTTGTCGTACTTATATCGAAATGTAGAATTCTAATAGAAACTAAATAATTTGAAGCAACAAAGTCTTTACAAACTAAGTAAGCTCTTCATAGAAAAGCTGAATTTGCAACGATCATATGTATCCGATTTTTAATACACTATAGATAGTATTGGTGAGATTGCTTGAGATGTCTGTAACAGCAAGAAAGCTGTATAGTTTTTTGAACGATTATTTCTAAATTATTATAGTTTTTCGACATTGATTAAGCTTGGTCAAAACTTTTATAAAGCAAGATAATGAAATATACCACAATTGTTTTTGTTATTATGTTATATAGATGCGTATATTTGTTGATGTTATGGGTTATTACACACCTGGACGGAATAATAGGTACGGGTCCCCCATTTTTATCAAAATGCAAATTGTGTATAGTTTTTAACATTTAAGTTTAATTTTTGAATAAGAACATTTAGAAAATATATTTTATTAATAAAAAAAATTAAAATGAAGGTACTAAACTAAAACATAAACTTAAAAATAATTAAAGATGTGGCCAACATCAATTTTGCCTTGGACATAATAATAGGTAAGATTTGCATTAAATATAGAAAAATACTCGTTAATCAATTTATCTGATACGCAAAAGTAAGTTTTTAGCTACATAAGTAATGCAATGCAATTATAAAATATTATAAAAATAAGTTTATTATGAATTAATTAACATTAAAAGGAGCGTGGTCTTTATAGGAGTGTAGAAGTAAGGTGACTGGCGCATGTCCTTCTTAGATAGGAAAAACGCACACAATTCATTGTAAATTTATTCGGATAACTAAGTAGCTTTATATAAAAAGCTTTTTAAATTAAAATCAACTATTATGATGCCAAACACACTTTCAGACTGGTTGCCATAAATCTAACTCGTAAAATAGCCCAAAAAGTTCAAATAAATACATTAGATAAATTTCGGTTTTGTCTTACAAAATTTGGTGCGGGTCAAGCAATTTGAAAAAAATGTAATTTTTTTCTTTGGAGCGACTAAAGAAGGATAATTCTGTTTGGTAACGATGGAGGAAGGAATATTCGTCGACGGAAAGGCAAACCATTGTTTGTGACCTTTGCTTATCTCTTAAAGTTATACTTTTATGTAGAACTTAACCTAACTAATAACATTTTCATAATATCAAACATCCGATTTCAGTGGAGTGTCACTTCACCTTTCTTCAACAATCCTATGAAGACCACGGTCCTTTTAATGTTAATTAATTCGTAATAAATATTTTATTTTCTTTTATAATTGCATTTTACTTATACAGCTAAAAAGTTACTTTTGCGTATCAGATAAATTGATTAACGAGTATTTTTCTAAATTTTATGCAAATCTTACCTATTATTATGTCCAAGGCAAAATCGATGTTCGCCACATTTTTAATTATTTTTAAGTTTATGCTTTAGTTTACTGCCTTCATTTTTTTTTTTTTTTAATTAATAAAATTTATTTTCTAAATGTTCTCTGAAAGCAATTTTAATACAACTTTTGTGTGCCCTTTTATACAGGGTGTTAAATGTAAATATTTCCCACTACTAAATATAAAACGAAAGTAAGAGTACACTCAAAAAAAAGTTTACATCCAATTGTGGAAAACTGACGTCAGTGGTTGGAAAAACAGGATAGAAATAGCGCCATAGAAATTTTGTTATGCCCTGTAGATTTAATTACCACAAAGTGAAGAAAATGTTGTAACTCTGGCAGATAAAATTTTCTGTTTTATTTATTTTATTTAATTATTTCGATAACTCGAGGAAACTTTTTCTACAAAACATGGAAAAATCTATAATTTTATGTCCATAAAAAAAAAATCCGTTATTTTTTAAAATTTGAATTAAAAAAATTGCTTTACTTTGGTTAAAGAAATAAGTCAACATATTTTGTAAAAATTTATATTGAGCATAGAAAATTTTCTGCAGGTTAATGAATTTTATATTCATTTCATAGAACACCTGGATTTCATATTGTAGAAAATCCATACTTCCGATTATAAGCCCATAATTTTTTTCGTTTATTCATATCATAGAAAATATATTCGTACTGTGGAAATTTTCACTTCTTTGTAGAGATTTATACTCTGTTTGTAGGATTTTATTTTATTTTTTTTATCGAAAGTGTTTCTATACTTAAAAAAATTTATTTTTTCTTAGTGTATATTCAATCGTAGTCTTATATACTGTCTGACAATTTTTACCTGAACTGAGAATTACCGAATTGATAACACACTGAGATCGCAGCCTTGACATGGTAGAGCTTTGAAAAGATAAGGCAGCTATACTCTCACTCTCGCAATTCTCAACCGATTCGGAATTGTTTACAATTCCAACGAATAAAAACGAAAATAAAACGTTGCCGGTTGCTGCATTTTCAATTCCAATTCGTTCAGTTGGGTTTTGGACGTCGTTGCACTCGGTCGAATTCTATTTGCGAGCGTGCGAGATCGGCGAAATAAATAAAACGGTCTTCTATTTACAGTTCATTCACGCATAGCAAAATTGTAAAATAATAAATAAGTAAACAAAATCAAGTTGAATAAATTAATCAGGAAGTGTGTGGCACTAACAATTTGCAACATTTGCATAAAGATTAGGAAATTTTTGTTAACTTTAATTGAATAGCATTATCAACATGATGTCGAAAAGATTATTGGGTGAGTATTTAATATTTATTTATACATATATATGTATATAAGGAAATCTTAAAAAAGTATGAATCTAAATGATGTTTATCGCACAAAAGCAAAAGAATTTCAAATTGTTAAAAATAGAAGAATTGATTTAATGTGCTTCACGTATAAAAAGTGGAATTCTGATATCTATTGTATATGGGTTTTAAAACCAAACATAACACATGTTTATTTCAATAACAATCATTTTAATAAGATTTTTAACAAATACATATTTTTGTTCTAATTTTTGCATATCAATTTATAATTTTAATTGATTTAATTAAATTATTCTTCAAATTAATGAATGTGAATTGACGTCAAATGCTCTTTAGGGTCCAACAAACTTAAGCTGTCTTATCAATAAATATAATTTATATATTTTATTATATTTGCATTCTAATTCTAATTATACTCTAATCAGTAGGCATTTGAGTTTAAGGTTATCAAGTTCGTAGCTAGGTAGGGCATGCCACCTCACGCAAAGAAAGATTGTTAACTTTAAGTTTGTTAAATATTGTGGTTAATATATTTATATAAATACATGAGTTTAGCCCCTGTTAGAATTCAGCCCCGACCCTTCATGGAAAGCTGGGTACGGCCTTGTTTGTACTATATTTTTTTCTTTCCAGTTGATCAATCATTAAAATGAAAGATTAGTAAGTTATCCTAAATAATTAAGTATAGTAAAATATATAATTGCAAGTGCTGGTAAAGTATTTTTTATATGCTATATCATCTTTATGAAAATTAATATTAATATGAATATATATATATATATATATATTTGAATGTATTTACAAAATGTATAAGCAGAATTAGGTTACTTGAAATCAATAGGATTAATTAAATAGGATATAGCGCATTTACTGGAAAGTACTATAGACCCTCCTTCAATATCCCTAACATTTGCTCTGAATTCCATTAAGATTCATTCAAATTAATATTGATTAAAAATAGTTTGTCAACTTTGCACAATCATCACGAACGAGAGCAATCTGAAACTGCGCACATAAATATATACGAAACGTGGTTGTGTATATAAATTGTACATAGATGGAGGTACATATATATATGTATGTCTATGATAATCTAATCACGCCAATTTAGAGATAAGCAAATAAGAAAATAAATGCTGATAATTCAGGCAGGTGCTGCCAAACAATATTGCTGTTATTTGTTTAGAAGTGATAAGAACAGGAGTGTGCCTAACTAGGGGGTATTGCTTATCAGTATTATCAAGTATTATTATCTGAAAAGTGGTTGTAACACAACAATAATAATAACTGTTGCCGGGAGACTTTGTTATAAAATAATGGCGTGATCTTTAAACTTAAAATTGGGGCAAAATCAAGATATGTTTAAAGTTCTCTGAACTCTGTATAAAAAACTTAATTACAGTTTAATTGAAACTTTTATTTATATCGATGTGTTTAAGGAACTTGAGTCTACAAATAGCTGCGCATTAAACAATAATTAATTGACTCACATTACAATTTATAAAGACATGTAAATAACAACAATTGCAATTTCTTTGTAGTTAACAACCAGTTTTGTTGTTGTGCCCAACTCATTGAATATGCATATAAAAGCGATCCCATTAAAAAGATATGACACTAGGCTTTATACATATAGTAAATATCTTAATTATAGTATAGGAAACTGCGCCTCAACTACGTTCAAACGAGACAAATGTTTTCGTTTAGTTTCAATTTACTTTTCTGGTTCTTTCAACCCCACACACATGTCAATTTGCATTCTAAAAGGTTCCATAAATACCACATAGAACTGAATAAAACGAATATGTGTTCAGTAGAATAATTGAATATCACGTGATACTCGTATGAAATGGAAAGTTGCACGTTTATTGAAATTGTTCACATTGCAATCACAAAATTCACACATATTAATAGAATTCACACCTGAAAGTATTGACAATGTACACTAAGAAAAAAGAAATTTTTTTAAGTATAGAAACACTGTCGATAAAAAAAATAAAATAAAATTGTACAAACAGAGTATAAATCTCTACAAAGAAGTGAAAATTTCCACAGTACGAATATATTTTCTATGATATGAATAAACAAAAAAAATTATGGGTTTATAATCGGAAGTATGGATTTTCTACAATACGAAATCCAGGTGTTCTATGAAATAAATATATAAAATTCATTAACCTGCAGAAAATTTTCTATGCTCAATATAAATTTTTACAAAATATGTTGACTTATTTCTTTAACCAAAGTAAAGTAATTTTTTTATTCAAATTTAAAAAAATAACGGACTTTTTTTATTATGGACATAAAATTATAGATTTTTTTCCATGTTTGGTAGAATAAGTTTCCTCGAGAAATCGAAATAAATTCGATCATGATAGAAAATTTCAACATTTAAACAACATTTTCTTTACTTTGTGGTAATAAAATCTACAGGGCATAAAAAAATTTCTATGGCGCTATTTCTATCCTGTTTTTTCAACCACTGACGTCAGTTTTCCACAATTGGATGTACACTTTTTTTTGAGTGTATCAAGGGAATCTATAACGCAGTTTTATACATTTTCTCAAAAAAATATAAAAACAATCTAATCATTTTAAACATTAATAATAATTAAAGTAGTTGAAGACATCAGGTAAATACAGACAACATATTCTCGCATGTCCAAAACAAACATACATTTTGAATTTGAATCAAATCACACCACAAATAAGAATTTTGTGTGTCCACTGTCTCCCAACTGGCACTATGGGATCAATGACCGATTTCCTGGCCTAAATTAATAATGCAATGATTTGGCGAGTATTTTGGCTCTATTGTATTGAATAATGTTTAGAATGATGATTATAAGTGGCTTTGATGATAAATTGTCGTGGTTTTGTTTTTCTTATTAAAACTGAGCATTTTTCCTAAGAGTTCACCTAAAACGATAAAATTAGATGTTGTTTACTGATATTTATAGTAGGCTATAATTAACAATTGCATTTTCCTGATCAACTCGCTCCTTCACCTTTCGCCAAACTTCAAATAAGTCCTAAAAGTGAGGTCGTTCTACAAGTATGGTCGTTTGCCAGAAATCTGATTTGTGGATGAAATTAACAAAAATTGACAATTATAATAACTGATCTACAATCACAAATAATGACAGCACCAAGTTGGAAAAGTCGCAGTGCTGCCAAATGCTGCCAAAATTTTGAATTACTTTCAAAAGTCAAAATTTGTTTAAAAAATTTTTGCATGAGACACTTTTTTAACTTACATAAAAATAGGGACAACACATTAAATTTCTACAAACGAGCTTTGCCAACATATAGTGCAAACCACACTGCTTAGAATCCATCATATACTCCTATTCTTATTTAACTATAATTAACTGAAGTTGACAAAAAAGTTTGGTCACCAAAAACCACGTGCTTTTGGTTGTGAACAGCCGTGTTTAACAGCTGTTATCTTAACAGTGGTACTTCTGGTTAACATTTCTGGTACGCAACATGATAGTTTGAAGTATTTATTATATATAAACAACAAAATTTATGTTAATTTACATAAGTTGAAAATTTGAGTTTAATCCAGGAAATCGGTCGTTGGTCCCATAGTGCCCGGTGCAGTCATACAAAATAAATATGCGTTTTAAATTTCATTGAAATGGTACAATAAATACAAGTTTTCGAAATAGCTCAAACCCCACACAACCCTCCACATGATGTTAATAATATATTGATTATTATTGTTATAGTATTCTCATTTAACTAACCAAAAAGCAAGAGAATTAATTAATAAAGTTAAATAATTTAAATTAATTGTTACCTTTACTTTTAAGCATTCAAACAGCTGGCAGAAGAAAATAACAGTAAAGTACTTATACTTATATAATATATATTATATGTATATTTATATTTTTAGCACACACAACACGCTGCCTAGCCCGCTCCAGCTCCACATTGCGATCAAAGGCTGCTCCGGCTGTCATGTCGCAGGTGCACACTGAGATGCCCGAGTGTCATCATCAGCCAGCTGCATACAATGGACCCAGCTATGAACAAATATTGGAAACACGTAAAACCCATTTGACGCCCAATTTGGTGGCACATTTTAAGAAGCCATTGGTCATCCACGCCGGCCATATGCAGTGGCTGTATGACCATGAGGGTCGTCGATATCTGGATATGTTTGGCGGCATTGTTACCGTCTCTGTGGGTCACTGCCATCCGTATGTGAGCGTTGTATAGTCCAGCTAATCTTTATTGATAATCCTTATTCCTTTATAGAAAGGTAAATCAAGCACTGAGTGAACAAATCTCCAAATTGTGGCACACAACCAACATTTACATGCATCCGAAGATTCATGAGTATGCTGAGCGTTTGGCAGCCAAATTTCCAGGTAATCTGAAGGCTGTCTGCTTTGTCAACTCCGGCTCGGAGGCCAATGATCTGGCCATGTTGATGGCGCGTCTGCATACTGGAAATCAGGATATTTTGACCTTCCGCAATGCCTATCATGGTATGTCGCCCTATACGATGGGTCTGACGGCGCATTCAACTTGGCGTTATCCCTTGCCCGGTGTCAACAATGGCATTGTGCATGTCATGAATCCTGATCCCTATCAGGGCATCTGGGGCGGCTCAGCTTGTCGCGATTCACCCGTACAGACAACACGCACCTGCAATTGCGCACCCGGTGGTTGCCAGGCAGGTGCACAATATTACAATGAACTGGAGCAGACATTCAAGTACTCGCTTCCACGTGGCAAGGTAGCAGCCATGTTTGCCGAGTCCATTCAGGGCGTGGGCGGTACCGTCCAGTATCCCAAAGGCTATTTGAAGCGGGCGGCGGAGCTTGTGCGTGCCAATGGCGGACTCTTTGTGGCGGATGAGGTGCAGACGGGCTTTGGACGCACTGGTGATCATTTCTGGGGCTTCGAGGCGCATGACTATACGCCAGACATTGTCACCATGGCCAAGGGCATTGGCAATGGTTTCCCCCTAGCTGCGGTGGTTACCACACCCGAAATTGCCGCTTCTCTGGGCATGGCGTTGCACTTTAATACCTATGGTGGTAATCCTATGGCCAGCGCTGTGGGCATGGCCGTCCTGGATGTCATTGAGGAGGATCAGCTGCAACGCAATTCACTGGAGGTGGGCACATATTTCCTGCAGTGTTTGGAGGAGCTGCAACAGCGCTATGAGCTGATTGGCGATGTGCGCGGCAAGGGTTTGATGATTGGGGTGGAGCTGGTCAGCGATCGCAAGACGCGTGCACCTCTGGCCGCGCCCCATGTGTTGGAAATCTGGGAGACATGCAAGGACATGGGCGTGCTCTATGGACGCGGCGGTCTCCATGGCAATGTGAGTGGAATATATTCTAATATATGACCTAAGAACCAGCAACGTTGATCTTAAGATTAACTCAAAATTATTTAGATTAACATCATTACTGGGCTTTCTATTTATGCCATCAGCACTTTCGCATGGAAACCCACGCTACTACTAATCTTATTATTTTCCATTTCCTTTATATCCTATCTCCATGCATCTCTATATCCTATGTTATACCGAAATATCTTTCAGATTCTACGTATAAAGCCGCCCATGTGCATTAATCGTGCCGATGTGAAGTTTGCTGTGGATGTTCTTGGTCGTGCTATAGAGGAAACATTGGCTAAACAACAGTAGAAACCAATATTTAAACCACAAATTAGAAAAAACCAGTTTAATAATGCATTTATAGAATAGTTTTGAGCTTAAACCACATTTGAAAGTTTATAAAATAAAGAGAAATTGAAGACTAAGTACTGAAAGATTCCTAAAATTAATAAAAAATATTTTAACGAAAGTTAATTAAAATACATTTATTTTTAGGAGATTGATACTATCAGTTCTTGAACACATATCATTATATTTAAAAAAAGCACATCGTAATCGTGATCTAATACACCTTAAAACATTTTTGGGGTTTTCTAACTCATGTTCATAAGCAAGTTTTCTAACTACAAGTATGTATTATATATTATTTTTTAATTTGAGCTTAAGAAAAGTATTAATTTAATCTATTTTAATATAAATATCCCTCTTTTATTTAGGTGGTCAGCTTCAGACCCCCGATGTGTATTAGTTATGAGGATGTCGAATTTACGATAAATATTTTGGAAACCGCCTTTGAGCAGCATATGAACAAAAGACCACGTAGCTGGAGAACTATTGTAACTAGTGGGCGCATCTAACAACAAAAACAACAACAATTTAAATTTGTAACATACTTCATTTAATATTTATATATATATATAATATTTATTACTTATAACTAACTCCAAATAATTGAGTTTTGAGAGCACAATTCGAATTTATGCGGAAACTGTGAGCATTTTACATTCCAATGACATTGAGAGAGGCTTCAACTTATAGCTTATGTTTAAATATATATTAATTTTAGTTTTATCTATTTTATATAATTGTAAATGTTTTTTTATATATTTTAGGCACAGCATTTTCATTAAAAAGAGTTACATTTCTGTCTTACTAAAACTGTATAACATAATTCTTACATATAATTAGCGAATTAAAAAAAAATATATTTTTTTTTGGTCTATTTTCAGTTCTAAATTTATTATTATCACTACACATTAAAAATTTAATTTGTTTGCTTTTTTTTTTTTTGTTGCAATGCAAGCTGAAGACAGAGCCTATTCAATATTTAACAATGATTTAATTCAAATTAGCATACTGTATCTATTACGGTGTCAACTCGGAGGCAGGTTGGTGATGGTGATGGAGATGGAGATGGGCTGCTCTCCGCCTGCTAAACTTGTATATCAATTGGTTTGCCATCAGTGCTGTAGTCCGATGTCATCAATGTTTCCGAGAGCTCCTTGCGTGCCTTTTGCACCACCCAAAACATTAACGCAACGCCACAAATAACCTTTAAATATAATAAATGCAAACAAAAAACGTTAGCAAAGTTTATAAAAATATGAAATTTATTTTTGAAAAAAAACATTTAGTTTCTATTTCTATCCTATTATGTTTTTAAGATAATCTTCTTTAAAGTGTCTCTGAGAACATTTAAAATTTATATTTCACATTGTTTGCTAAAGCCATAACAGACCTACATACTTTGTTTACTGTGTTCTCAACGGGAAAAATAAGTTAGATATATTAATTCATTAATTTAATTGTTTAACCACAAAATTATCAAAGTTAGTGAAACTATTTGGAATGCATGTTCGTTAAAAAGCCTAAACACTTTTTCTTTTTATAAATAAGAAGATAACCCTGTATTTATTTGGTAATATACAGTCACTGACAGATTAGACCAAAAGTGCCACTACATATAAGAAATGCTATTCCTATAAAATAATTTTCCAAAACTTTATAAAAAGAATCTTCAAAAATGGTGCATACTTTCAGGCAGCTGCAATAAATACCATCAAGAAAATCGGCAAATGAAATGGTGCATACTTTCAGGCAGCTGCAATAAATACCATCAAGAAAATCGGCAAATAAAATATTATATCGTGCTCACATTCATCAAATTCTACCTAAATACTTACATAGTACATAATAGTGAAATTTGTTAAATTGTGAATGCGAATAAGGCAAATAATATTATTTAGACTCTCAATTTTAGAGTATATGCCATAAAAAACATTACTTTTATACAAAAACTTTATATTTTAATAAAAATAAAAAACTAAACCAAAATAAATTAACCACTTAATTTTAGCTGAAATAATTATTTTTCTCAATTCTTATTTTTATTTTGTTTTATATAATATATGTAATATATAATAATTTAATACATTTATATGTGAATCCAAATAGCTTATAGATCTGATTTTAGCTAATTTCAGGCGAGTTTTTAGCTATTGCTGGATACGCCTAAGCAATCTATAATCGCATTCAACTTTTAAAAAAAATTATTCTTAAAATCATTCTAATTTTAAAGAAACAATAATTTAGGTAGAAGCAACAGGCTTAAACATATTCTAAGACTGACATTTTAAAGCTAATTTTAGCTATAAACTGAACAAGCTATAAACATGCATTTACGGCAAGAGTCATGAAAAATTAATAACTTAATTTGGCACGCAAAGTACTAAAAAAGAATCCACTAGTTAAAGTTAAGTTTTGAGCAACTTAAATGGTGCATTAGGAAATTTAACATAACATAATCTATATTATTTATATTATTTAAAACTAAGGCAAACACATAAAATAAGTTAAAGTAGCTCACCTCTAGTACGAAACTAATGTAGCCCGTCAATTTTGTATCGTTGTCATTGAGGACCTCGTGCATAGAGCGCAGGGTAGAACCCAGATAAACATTTATCAATTGTGCGGGCAACAGACCCAAAAGTGTGGCCAAATGATAATCCCGTGCCTTGATTGTACTGATCTGTTAAAAAAAAAAAATTAATATTATTATTACTATTTTAGTTAGGTTTGTACTGCTGCGATATATTGTACACCCAACTGAACCTGAAACTTTTAATCTGTCAATCCAAATTCCTCGAGATATGCTGTTCGCTACATCTTACCTTAGATTTGAGGTTTTATATGTATAATTAGATAAATAGTTGGTTAATAACACAATTTAATTATATTATAAAATTCAACACTTTTGATATTTTACTATATGTACTAGATTTATTAAGTAGAATTTCGAAAACTTCGTTAGTTTAGTTCTACAGAAAGATATTTTAAAAACTTAAATAAACTTGATCTGCATATTGTGAGTGAAAGAAAAAGAAAAGTTTCGTAACGATTGAGATTGATTGGTTTCAATAGATATTAAGACTATCTTTTCTTTTGCATTTTTAACATTTTATCATCAATTTTCATACCCTTTTGAATAAGGATTACTTTCCAAATTTTAGTTTTAATTTAATTGCAAAAATGAATTGCAAAAAAAAAAGTTAAAAAACAAATAAAATATTGGATAATTTTTGTCTTGGAGTTAGAACTTTCAAACTTATTTATTCATATTTCAAGAAAATATTGTCTCGAATGAAATTCTCTACAATATTTTAAATTTACGTTTTGAGCAATTCGAGTAAAATTAAAATGACAGGACTAGTAGAAAGGGGATTTTTTTTACAACTAACAAATTTGTCATTTTGCTGACTCAACTTTCTCCCTAACAAAAAATAAATGAATTTATTTGTTATTAAAGTTTGTTTGGCATTCAATCGTTTGCTCTGTTCAACATTTTAGTTACATTGAGCTTAAACTGTGTTTGGAAACCAGTTTATAAAATTCCAAGTTCAATGATATTGTTTGCCTTTCAGTTTTTAACTTTTATTTTTATTATTATATTTTATTAATGTGTTAATATGCAAAAAGCGTAAATGTGACTAATGCAATAATATGATATGTTATTGCAGAATTATAAACTGTGACTATTTGTATTATTTAACTGAGAAATTGTATTTAACACGGCTACACTTAAACGCGAATAAAGCTGAACAAACTTTATAAATTTCGCATTTCATTAAGCGTATCTTATAAGCCAAGCATATAAGTAAACAAATGAGTAAAATACTCAAAACTTTCCTCATTTAAATGCAAACAATCGCTTGTCTATATATAGGTATAGGTATTTGTATATACTTATATATATGCTCAGTATATATATGTCTGCCAAAAGTATAAAACCGAAAGTTGTAAACATTTTATGGGACAGTCTTTAAGCACAAGTCGAATACTAAATAATTTTTGAATGTTTAAGGTTCAAGAACCTTCAAATCAATCTATTGGACTTACTCCAAATATGACATTCTGCAATCCAAATGGTATTGGCGTTAAACGTGTAAACAGCACCACTCGAAATGCCTTGGGACCAGATATAACCCGCAATATAGCTCGTCCAGTCTCATTTTTGATCAATCTGAAAATAGCAACAATATGAAAATAAAGCAATTAAGAACAGACGCACATAATAAAGAATTGTATATACTAAATTTAAAATATTCATGGGGTCAACGCATTGGCAGAGAAATATAAATTTAATATTATTGTCATGATTTGGAAATAAAATATCAATCATTCTCTCCTATTTAAACTTATCTTGAAATACCAATTATGCTATATTTTTTAAAGTTGGAATAGTTGTCTTGGCCATTATAACTGAACTAACACTTGTTTTCGATATTCAGAATACGCCATTTAGCAACTTTCGATTAGAATCGAACCTGAAACAGTTCAGAACAGTTCATTAAGCAATAAAAATCTATCAAATATAAACTAGTACACTCCAAATTTGATTAGGCTACCTTTTAAATCCACACATCTGTCAAATAAAACAACTTACTTTAATAAACTTAAAATATATATAATATTTAAAACACTTTTCCATTTTCTAATTGTATAGAAAGCGCTTAAATTATACCTTATAAATTGTTCATATAATCGTAGTTAATAACTTTTTTCACACATAAATGTATATTAGACCCGTCTTGCCAGGTCACCCCTAATTTAGCCATTCATACTAGGTAATCGCAGTTTAATTACGTTCAATCAACGGTTGGAACAGTCAGTAAACCAGTTTAGTGCCAATTAACTGAGCTGTTGTACATAAATTAACTGAAATTTAATTATTTAAGTTTAAATAATATATGACAACAAATTTTACTCAACAATCTCATAAAATCAATCGATCTTATCTCATTTCCTCTTCAAAAACGTGTTCAACTTTTCTTTTTCAATTATTAAATTAAAAGACATGTTGGAATAACATTGAAAAATGTTAAAATACAACATTGTAAATATATATAACACGTAATTATTGACTTCTAAAACACGTCAGAGCTATTTATAAACCGACTTTTATTGACTGATAACGTAATTCCGCTATAAAGCCTTTCAGTTGAGTTTCGGAGAGGGAGAGCGAAAAGTCCACTATATACACATGTACATAATATGTTTAATATATTTTTACATTGATAAGAAAACTCTTATAAATACACATTTAAAATCAACAAAACTAACATATTCATTAAATTTTAATTCAATTTCATTTATTTCGTGACTGAAGCATTTTATAACGCTGCCGAATAAATAAATATCTAGGTCATTAATCTTTAATTGGATTATATCTCGAAATGATTGCTCTTTACGCTTTTGGGGGCACGCAAATTAAATTAACAATATAAATACATTTATTAAATTGTATTTAAATTTATTTCACTTTCGGTCGGTTTATGGAATTGAGTGTTGGGAATTTTCAAAATATATTATTTGTCTTATTTTGTCTTGACTATCTAAGCTGCCTTAACTATAATTTTTCCGAAGAAATCTTAAAAACAAGAACAAAATGTATACTTGCGAGTCAACGTCTTCGTTTATACAATTAAATTCAAGAACTCAAATATACAAATTAAAAATAGGTTTCATAATAAGCTCGATTGTTGAAATATATATATATAATATAACATAATATAACATAGTGAACCGATCAATCTAGTGTTTAAATACACTGCGCACTATCAGGTTAGCACACCCATCGGCATTGTTGTTTGCTTGAAATCAGGTAAAATAATAAAGCTAAAAAGCTAATTTTTTTTAAATTTATAGATAGTTCAATTCTTAATATAACACTAGTTTACAGCAAAAAAGGAGCTGGGCTCTCATATACTTGATATATAATAATTTACCCTGTTCATCACTTTTCCAGTCATATTTGGAGATGAGATGTTTTAACTGACTAGAAACTTTAGCTATTGCGGCGATTTGAATGGATTGTTGCTTTATTTAGAGAGAATAATGATTCTGATCCTTATCGAATATTTCCGCTTTAATTTTTCCGTAGACAATACGCAACATTTTTTCTTTTAATATACTAACGCATCACTGTTTTCTCTCTTAAATTGTAAATTTTCGACAAATATGACTAGAAAAGTGATGAACAGGGTGAATTTTTTCTTGGGTATTTTTACTAATTGCTGAATAACTATCACATTTACTGACCGATTTGGACAAATGTATACTTAAAATATTCGTAAAAGAATTATCTAACATAATAAATCTTAAAAAGTATTTAAACGAATTTTTTAAATTTTTAAAAGGCCAATTAAAATTCAGCAATTTTTCAAAAATGCAAAAAAAGTTCACATTTTTCAACTTTGAGAGTTTGTAATGGCTTTAATTCTTATTCGATCCGCATAAACGGCATACTGTTAGAAAGAGGATACAATCTATCTTATCTTATCTTATCTATTGAATTGTGTAACATTATTTAAGATCAAATAAGATCTCATGTAGATATGAACAAATAAGTCGAAAGACTGCCAAAAAACTAGCTATTCGCGGTTTTCTCGAAAACCATTCTTTGAAAAAATAAATGGTTTGCATTTTTTAAATCAGCGACCAAAAATACATCAAAAAAAGTATATGAGAGCCCAGCTTCCTCGATCAAAAAATTATTTGTAAACTAGTGTAATATAGTAGAAATTGGTTCAATAGTATTTGCATATATCTTTTTTATAAATTTAATACCAAAAAGGTACAAAAAATGTATGTCTTAAAATTGTTCATCAGATTAGCACGCCCTACCTTATTTTGGCATTTTATTTATTTATTGTAAATGAAATTATATCTCAATTTGACTATTTTTTTTATACGTTTAATAAAATTTAACCTGCCCACTTTAAAATAACTCAAGATATTCTATTGAGAAATGAGTGGTGCTGGTTTATTTACAATATAGCGAAATTTTCGGCAAAATGCATTTTATGTCTTCGGTAAGCTCAGTTTTTATTAGAATTCTGCTTGGTAGCCTTAAAAAAAATACCCTATAGCCATCCTTCTACATATTTGGTTATTTTAAGATGGATCAAGCCACCTTAAGCGCTGAATTCATAATCTTAACACACAATCAGTGTAAGCATTCTGTCTTTGTTTGCTGTAAGTATCACATTATCAAGGTTTCTCAGTTGCAAAATGCAATTTCAAGGACGTAGCTTTAAGTTATCACACAATTTGAGGACAACAATTGTAACTAACATATCCCATTACATATGATGGGTCCTCTGCACAGCTATAACAAAATTGTTGTTATAGATATTCTTGACTCCATAAATTATGAAAGTTATAGTTTTTATCATCTAGACAGACGGACATGGCTATATCGACTCAGCTCGTTGTCCTGACGAAGAATATATATACTTTATGGAATATATATACTTTATTAGACGTCTCCTTCTATGCATTATATATATCGAGACAAAATTATAATACCCTTTTGCAAGGGTATAAATATACATATAAAGAAATTGTATCCTTCAAATATTCTTTTCGAAGGCAAAACATTTCCGGTATTCGGCATATTGATGGGTTATTCTCATAAAATAATCTGTATTGTCAATTCCATTGTGAAATGGATAAAACATTTAAGAAAAAGAGACCAAAGTCAAAATTACTCATATGGCAATTGTTTTGGATGAGTAGGAAGAATCCTTTGAAGTCTCCTTTAAAACTTTTGAATTAATCAAACCTTTTTTGAATTAAAAAAACCTATCTTTTTGAAAAATCGAAAATCTAGCTTTTTTCAGAATCTGCGTCCCATTTTGAATTAACCAAATCTATATTTTTGAAAAGTAGAAATCTGCGTCCCATTGTATTTACAAATAAGTTGACTTTTTAAATGTGCGGGATTCAATATGCTTTTGCATTCTGTAATGAATTCTAATTGAAAAATTGACTATGCCTTTAACGTTAACCCGATATTGATAAAAATCAAGATTTACGACGATATTTAAAATACCCTTTAAGAATCAAAAATCAAACTAAAATTTGTTTTGAATTATACCGCTGTTTCTTAATTAATAAAAAAACCCTACATAATTACTTATAATAAATCGTTTTTAAATGCTTGCAAATGCCAAAAAAAAAAATAATTTGAGGCCTGACTGGTATCTTGCATTATCGTTAAATTATATATCTTATCATTTCTAACATAGCTGAATACTGTTAATAATAAATGACATCGAAGTACTCCCGTATGTTCTGAATTAGCAAACTAGTTGACATTTGTTGACCATACCGTCCAAGATCGGTCAGTATTTCCACCTCATAGTTCTTCTTGATAATAATATCGACTATCCCCTGAATTCCGGGTAGGTCTGCCGACAGTTATCCCTGATATTTGAGAAGTGTACTGTCCTCAGGATGTGCGCACAATACAATCAGGCTTGCATATTAGATTCAATAGCTTGGTATGTAACTCGATAAGTATGATATAGATGCCTTTCTGGGGCGGCGTATAGAGACCCATAATAGGTCAACTTCGAATTGAAACTTCAGTGCATTGCAGTGGTGGCATACCACAGATAATATATCCAATTCTTATTCATTAACTGCTTACTCTGTGATTGTTGTAACAATGCTGTATGCGTTAACAGTAGGTACATCTTTTGAGGGACTATCGACTTCTCCGGAAAGTTTTCCCAAAATGGTAAAAAAGTGAGCAAAATCGCTCTCGCCGTTCTCAATTGATGAATAGCCTAACAATTTTTTGCTATATATATATATGTAGATTATAAGTTATAAACTTATCTAATGTACAAATTCGTTGCGATTGCTGTAAAAGCTCAAAATGTAAATTTCAAAATTTATTTCCTCGAATACCCAAGGCAGGGGCGTCCGCGTGACTTTTCCAATGGGTCATCCCGACCCAGCTATATCTTACCAATTGGTATTCTTTAAATTACATATTTTGTATCAAAATTATAAAAATATTATAATTATGGGTAACAAGTACAAACTGAAAATTTGGCTTATAACAATGTTGATCTCTTATACTTTTTTGGACCAAAATGCTTATAAATTTAAACTATTGGCGCTATTTTCAGGTAAATAGTATAAGAATTCAAATAACTGTCATTATTATTAATAGTCGAATTGGACTAGTGTCATGTGGAACTTACCTGTGCAAAGATATTCGGTGCCGGCAGCTACGTATTGTCGCATGTGCAATGGCTATGCCCAAATTTGCGCCCAATATCACAGTTAACCAGCCTCGCCAGCAGCCGAACAAGTAACCAGCAGTTATCAGCAGCACAAGATAGCCAACGACAACGGGGAAACTGACCAGCGTGAAGAGCGCCATATAGATGACAAATATAAGCCAACCATTCTGCGTCTCAATCCAAAAGAGCAGCTCCTTGGCATAGTTGCGGGTCAGATAGCCAACGAGAAGCAGCAGCCCCAGTAGGCAAATGGGCACCAAATAGCTGAGATACCAATTGCGCATGATAAACGCGTGCAAGCATAGCCAGCAGGAGTTGCGGCGCAGAAAAGAGGAGCGATTGCAGCTGCGTCGACTGGTGCCACTGTGCTGGTCTGTACCAGAATTTATGAGAAACGCATCACATTCGCTACTATCCTCCATGGCATTTACAACGACGGTGGAGGCGGAGGTGGCAGAGGAAGTTGCTGATGTCTTGGTGTAGTCACTGGAAGGCATATCGCAGCTACGACTGTTGGCTTCCAGTGGGAAGTGTGTGCTTGTGCCGCCGTAGCTGTTGCTCTTGATCAACTGTGGTGAGGATATTGTAGCGGTGGTAGTGGAGATAGCATGCAATATGGAATCATCCATAATGAGCTTCTCGTACTTGTTGTTATTGGCATATCTGTAGGTGTTGATTTTATTGTAATTGTTATTGTTGTTGTTGCTATTATTATTATTATTGCTCAGTGGCAGCGTTGTTGTGGTGGCGCTCATTTTTGCTTGCAATGTGCCCAAATACTCGAAGATTTACAGTTAAATTTCCCTTTCACCATTTGCGGCTGCTGCTGCTTTTGCTTCTTATTGGTAATTCGTTTTCTTTTTCACATCGAATGCATTGCATTTGATGCCGCTTTTTAAAAAAAATTTCACTTTTACATACGAGTCTTAATACAGCTTTAAATAAATAGATACAAGCACATGGCGTATTATATGTATAGAAAAGTAGGCTGCAAACGGGAAGCTATTCTTTCTAGACAATTTATGTCATAAACGAAGCACTCATTTCATCAATTTCAATTTGTTTGTTTAATTAAATTAACTTATAAATAATAATTAGGTCACAGACTTTGGCAATTTCGTTTGGAATTTCTTTGCACTTGCTGTGCATTAATGATCACATCAAATGAATTAAATGCATTTACACATTGTTTTAAATATTTACGAAGTTATTGAAATAAATATATAAAGCGCAAAAGCGCGATTACGTCCGCCCACAGCAAAATATAAAACCAAACTAAAAGCTGCAGTGTGACCGGAAGCCGCAAATACCAAAATATTAAACATTCAAAACAAAACGGAAAAAGATTGAAACGTCGCGCCGAAGTTTGCATACTCTACACATACAGTATTCCACTAAGGTAAAGGTACACTTAGAAATTTTGAAGAAAAACAGTAATTATATATATATACCACAATAAATGATTATTTTAATTTTAGAAATCAACAAAATATACTTTAAAACATAGACATGTACATTTTTATTTTTTACAATTAAAAAATGTATTTTCATTCCAAGTCCTGATCACTAGGTAGCTTCTTGGAGCTACGTGATACACATGCTATGCTTGACGGATCTTGTAAAAGAACCAGACGCACAAAGGCCAAATTAAGCAGAAAAGCTTGACCAAGCAGCTCGCTTTGATAACGCTCCACTTTTGAGTACATAGTACGTAAATTTGAAGGAAATTGCACTTGGTTTTGCAAATTGACTGGCCGCTCTTGTTCCGGCTGCTCCTCCATATTGTAATATGTGCGCATCATGGTTAGAATTGTATCCTCCGATGAAACGCGTTCTGTGCCTACCAGATGATTAAACAGCCGAGCTGTTAGAAATCGACGCAGATAGAAGAGATTTGTTTTTGTCTCTTCGGGACTTGCTCTTGCCATTAAAGCATAACTCAATATTGCAGTGATTTGAGCCTTTTGAATGTTTACATTCTGTTGATCAATGCTGCCCGGATTGCTACTGGCCTGCGCCATTTGAGGATTCTCCATGATATAACAGTCTGCTTGTGGAATTTGATGTGTTACATAGAGGCAGCGACGCACCAGTTCGGCCAGATGCAGTTTCTTGTCGTTTATTTCATGATGCTGCCAGTGACTGAGTACACAGGGCGAATATTTTGTCTCCGGTAGCTCCAAACGCGCCCAACTAACACTGGTTACACCAATACGCACCCCCACACTCGATGTAACGCGCTGACGCTGCTGCTCATCCAATGGAGGCGTTATAAATGGCGCAGTGCGTGCAATTTTTTGCTTTTGACTACTGTTAATACGACTGGTCGTCGGTTCTAGCAGACTTTTGTAGAACTTAGTGACTGCCTTTAGTCCGAAACCCTCCACATATAGTATATCGTTTAGGTCGCGCATCGGACCATTACGCGCCTTCCAGTTATGTAGTTTGTTTACGCGTGCCTTTGTTATATCGTAACTGTAAAATAATACATTCAGTAATGGCGCAATAAGTATTTGGTAAATAAAAACCTAAGAAGTTTCTCGAGACTGTTTTCGTTGATGGCATCCAGGATTAGTCTACGCTGCTGCTCTGTATAAGGCGGCAGTTGCACGGTAAGCTCTGCTTCATTGCTAGTCATAGGCTCTAGAGGTGATTGATCGGCTATCTGGCGCACATAATTGTTTGTTAAAACGCGTAGTGCACGTTTTATATTTAAAGAAAGCATGATTTTATTCAGTAAAATGCTCAAAACAGCATTATATTACGCAAAGCCAAAAAACTTGTTGCTATTCATACCAGGAGCACGATTGAGAGTGACCGTGTCAAAAGAGCGGGTAAGAATTTACATGAACAGCTGATCGCAGCTGTTGCAGCGTCAGCTGATTTAAGACATGATGGAATTGTGCAAGGTGGTTTAATGTTTTAATGTGCCAGGTACCTGTTTACGTGTAACTCTAAAGAACATAGAAATATTGTAAGCCTTACCAAGTTTTTGTAAAAGATATATTCATTTATAACAACAAAAACTAATGTATCTATTTAGCATTCAGCACTACGAAAGCCGCTTCACAACTTGTATTTGGTACCTCAATATGAGAGCGCTTGCTCGCATGTCACCACCTTTCATTAGTACAGCATCAAATTATACGGAAAACTACACAGTCCCAGGTTGTAGTAAACACGTACTACATGCAGAGCGTAAAATATTTGTTCTAACTTGAAAAGCACATCAAATAAAAGCCCTGGTAAAACATGCAGTTCTCCTGGATGAAGCTGGCAATTTATCTGCTAACATTTTTAACTTACGCATATTCGGGCTACGGGTCAAGCACAATAGTGCATCTTCGGGATGCAATCATAGCGGCGGAGGCATTATTCGGTGACGTTTTTAAGAATTTCATCACAGTTGTGCGCAAGTTTCGCACCGTGCATGAGGTCTTTGATGCAGCTGTTGAGGAGAACTGTGTGTTTCAGTGTCCGGTGCCCGATGGCGGTGGAGTGGGTAAGTGTTTGACGCATTATGTAAATGAATTAGCATCCAAACTGACGTGGTTTTCTTGTCTTCCAGTTCCGCGCGCCGTGCAAAATAAGTTTTATGTACCCACGGCTGACGGCTGCGGTTCACTGGGTTTGAGAATCAGCACTGAGTACCTGCCCGCCGCTGAAATGGAAACTTGCTGTAATGAGCACGACGTTTGTTATGATACCTGTAATAGCGATAAGGAGCTATGCGATTTGGATTTTAGACGCTGCTTGTATAGATACTGTGATAGCTATGAAAAGTCAATTGCCAGTGATTTGATGACCAAGGGATGCAAAGCGGCCGCCAAGATGCTTTTCACAGGCACACTAACACTAGGTTGTAAGGCATATCTGGATTCGCAACAGCGCTCATGTTACTGTGCGCCTAGCAAACCGACAGGCTATAATGGCAACAAGTATGCCAATAGCAAGGAAAAGCAACAACGTCAAAAGTATGGCTGGAAGAATCGCAACGAAGTATAGCACGTGCTAAATAAAATAAGTTATTTGTTAATTGTTGTCGTTTGTAGATGTTTCGTGTTAGTTTTTAGTTGTGGTTGTGTTTTTTCTACCAACCAACGAATTTGTTTAGCTTATGCCAAAAATAGTATACGCTCAGTCCAGAAAAATAATTTACTATTTATTAAAAAATGTTTGTGCAGGTACTGTGACGATTAAAATTTTTATCTTAAAAGAATTACACGTCAATAATTTTTTTGAGATTTTTATTATATAAATTGGGAAAGTACGTGTTATATGTTTTGTATGTTTCGACATAAATGAGTATTTTTAATAATATGCCTTTTTATACCATTGAAAATAAGATAGATAAATTTTATTCTTAAGAGTTTTGAAAAAAATCAGTATTGTGAGGCAATCTTTTTTTAATGGTAAACAAGCGTTCGACAGAAGTTGGCATATTGGACTTCTGCCATAAGGGAGTGCTTTGAGTTCCTCATTATATAGCTAACTAGTGACATGCTAAAGCCATCTAGAGACGTCTAGAAATACAATAATGGATCTTATCAAGACAAGCCCAAATAAGTAAAGAAGGAAGCTTATAAGTCATGGAAATAGTCTGGTGAGAAAATATCTCGAAAATAATCCCTCAGACAAAAATAGGAGTCTTAAAAGATACTCCCTGAACAGTTGAACGCCAGGATATTTATGCATAGGAGACGTCGGGTAGATGACTTGGAGTGATCCAATCCCGTCAAGGCCATCTACTGAAGATGGAGTTAGGGAACATAATTGATCCGCATCACCGTCAATATTCAGAAAAGGGATTTATGTTCTTTTGCAAGAATGACATCAATAATTATTTTTGTTTTAATTTAAAAATAAAAAAAAGATTTAAAGCTATTTTGATAAAACAGTCGATTTGTTTTTATTCACTGCATGGCTTAATTTAAAGATTGCCTCGTAAAAAATGTCAGTGCAATTTTTAGACTAAGCTATCGATATTTTATATATATATCGACTTAGACTTTTTTTCCTGTAGTACGCAGCACTGAACGCTCATATTGAGCCATTGTTAGCCAACACTTAAACAATACAAGCGCAGCAAAAAAAAAAATTTTGCAATACGCAAGAAATTAAATACATTTTAATGTAGCTTAAAATTAAATTAAATTTGCAATGGGCTATGATGTCAATCGATTTCAAGGCGAAGTGGATGAGGAGCTAACATGTCCCATATGTTCCGGTGTGCTGGAGGACCCGTTGCAGGTTTGTTAGCAAAAACAAAAATTCATTTAAAAAATTTTTTATTTGTGGCTACAATTAATTCATTAGGCAGTCATGTGCGAGCATGCCTTCTGTCGCGGCTGTATTAACGAATGGCTAACACGTCAGCCCACATGTCCAGTCGATCGCAATGCATTAACAACCGCCAATTTGCGGGCTGTGCCGCGCATATTGCGCAACTTGTTGTCCAGGTAGGTCGCCCACACAATGAAGAGTGCTTAATAATATTCCAGCTAGTATGTGTTTCTTATAGACTATCAATTACCTGTGACAATGCGCCCTATGGATGCGCAGCTGTGCTTAAATTGGATGCATATAATTCACATTTGGAGGAGTGTGTCCATAATCCCAAGCGTCCGTTTCCCTGTGAAAAAGGCTGTGGCTTTGACATACCGAAGGATGAGCTGAAGGATCACAATTGCGTGCGTGAACTGCGCACATTAATTGTGAAGCAAACAGAGCAAATGGGCCAACTAAAGACGGAGATAACCGATCAACAGCTGACTATTAATGAACTGAAGCGCGAGCTCCAGCTTTTCAAAGATTTTATGCGTGCCATGCGTGTCTCAAACCCGGCAATGCGAGCCATTGCCGATCAAATGGAACGCGATGAGGTGATACGATGGAGCAGCGCTTTGGCAAGAGCGCGTGTTACGCGCTGGGGCGGTATGATCTCCACGCCCGACGATGCGCTACAGGTAAGCTAAGCAAAGCATTTGTTAAATGAGAAATACTAGCTGGTTTATTACATAACATTTCAGCTTATGATCAAGCGCGCGCTATCGGAATCTGGTTGCCCACCACATATTCTGGATAGCCTAATGGAGAATTGTCATGAGCGACGCTGGCCACGTGGTCTCAGCTCGCTGGAGACACGTCAAAACAATCGTCGCATTTACGATAATTACATATGTCGACGTATACCAGGTGAGTGTTGTGCTCAAATTTTTTTGAAAAGCAACCGATCTGACTAATTAAAGGCTTTGTTTTTGCAGGCAAACAGGCGGTGCTTGTGCTGAGCTGTGACAATGTCCACATGGCTGAGGATGTTATGGTGGAGCCAGGGCTGGTTATGATCTTTGCCCATGGCATCGAATAAATATTGACTACATTCGAGTACAGAGTAAGATACTTAATAATAATTGTATATCAAACAGTGCTCAGTTTTGTTGTTTCCTTGACGTATTGCCTAAGTTTAAACATATTCTTAAAAAAAAAAAGTTTGTCATAATACTCATTGTAGCGTTAAGATTAACTCGAAAACATTTTCAGAAGAAAAAAAAAGAAACAAAACAAAGAAATGAAACACCATTTAAGCGCCTCATGACAACTTTCAAGTTAAAGCAAAAAAAATTAACACATTTTGTTTCTATATTCAAATAGTACATTATGTATTTGCATATTCCATTTACATATACTCATAGTACATATTTTTTATAATTGAGCGATCTCAGCAAACAAATTTTTGTTATTGTCCACTTAAATGCGCACGATGCATTCAATTTGAATCTCTTAATAATTTGTCTTTTTAATTAAGAAACTTAAAATATTTACTTAATTATAAAATAAATTGTATTAAATTAAAGAGAATAAAAAAATGATTCAAATTTTAATTGTATGATAAACATTGGGATTTATTTTTGTCCCGTGGCCTACTATGTTTAAAAGCTACGAATACACACACAAAATTCTTTTCCTTTAGTTGGACTTTTAAATATAGCGTTATCTTATGAGAATTGACGACGAGATGGGCGCATTACGCAAGTTCACTAGAAATAATTATTTTCATTCAATTCATTTATTGGTAATTTGTTAAAGATAATGAATTTTTGTATCTTAATTTTATGGTAAGGCCTGAGTCACAAATTCAGGCTAAGTTAAGCCCAATTGCGTTTCTTATTATTAGTTTAAAATAATTGTTGCATTCTTTAAGTTGATTTTGGATTTGAGGAAACTTGTTAATAGACTAACTCTATATTTAAAAAATCGCCGAGCAAAGCACTACGCACACACACACACACAGTGGATTCTTCAAAATAGTTATCAAAATAAATAGGAATTGATTATTCCATTGACTTTCGATAATAATAAAATAAAAAAATCTTCCTAAAAATTTTGATTTTCACTCATATATCAACAAAGTAGATTGTTAGAATTATTTTAGCAATTTGATTCATTTAATTTAAGAATTTAGAAATATTTGTTCACTGAAAATAAAAACGTAGTATTCTTAAATATACTTAGTTAATTAATTTTTGTAACGAGCTTAACATTGTGTTTAAAAACCTTCATAAATACGAAATTAAGGGCTGGTCGATCTAAATAACATATTTTTACCTGCGTTTAAAATTTATGTTGATAAATAATATTAAATTATTTAGCTCGAAAGTCTCACAAACAATATGAAGCTGAAATTTCGTTCGGAAAGAAACACAATCGCTTTGAAAAGTTCACTGGGTTACAATGCTTGATCTCTCTCTCTCTCCGGTACCCCCATCCCAACCCACTTCAAAAGCGTAAACCTAAGTGTTCTGGGCCATCGTTTGTTCCCGAAAAGGAAATTCAATAAACGACACCCACAAAACAAATAAAACGACAGCAACAAAATCAAACTAGTTCCTGCATGAGCTTTGAGAAAACGAAAAACCGGTTACGGGTTTTGTAGACTTGTTTTTTTTTTCTTTTTGCTATGGTTCATATTATACAAAAATTATTTAAAATATCTTTTATGTCGCTGCTTTGTTTTGTTACATTTGCCAAAAAATCGATTATCATATGCCGAAACTTAGCTATTGATTAGAAAAATTTAAATATTTATAAACGTAATTAGCACTTTAAAAAAAAAAACACAGAGGGGCGCCCCCTGGCGTTTGAAAAGTGAGAGTTTCAGTTGAATAAACCGCAAACATCGCACGCAGTTTCCAACAGTCGTTTCTGATGCTGCGTAGCCGTTGGACGTGCTCTGGCAGTGCTCTTTAATTCGACTTGGTTATATCCAAATCAATAAATAACAATGAATTTGTCAATTTGTATGCTAATCTTGGCTAGCGTTTGTCTAACAGCGACGTCAGCAGCACCGCAGCTAAGACAGCGCAACGAGAAGCAGGTTCAGGAGGAATTGCGTAAGTGTTTGAAAGATTGCTCCGTTTAATATGTTTATTATACATTTATGTTTATTATACATGCAGCAGTCAAGGGTGCCACCATCGAGGAGGTGGTTCTGGAATCGAATTTACATATTAAGCCAAAAACAAGTCAGACTGTAAGACGCGTGCGATCGGCTTTGTCGGAATCTTTGCATGGGATCTTTGCTACACATAAGCGTGTAAAGCGTCAAAATAGACCTGGCTCACAAGTGGGCACCGCTGCAGGCGCTGGGCGTACACAATCTGGTGTAAATGTGGGTGTTGGACCCAATGGCGGTACTGCCGATGCCAATGTGAATTTGGGTGCTCTGGGCGCCCTGGGACCCAATGGTTACAATCAGGAACAGACGGCCTCAAATGGTGCGGCGAGTGGCAACTTCAACGATGGCTTCAATTCGGGCTCATCAGCGGCCAATGCACAAGCTCAGGGCTTCCAGTCGCAAAGTGCCAATGGTTCTTTTGGTGCTACCTCTGCCAGTACGGCTACACAATCTCATAATAATAATCCATTCGGGGGCAGCAATTCAGCCGGTGCATCACACAGCCAAGTCTTCAAGCTGCCCAATGGACAGACTATCAATTTTGCATCCACAAATACTTTTGCGAACAATGGATTTGGTAACAATGCCAACAGCCGAGGCGGAGCCGTTTCTGTGAGCGGTTAGAATCATGATCTACTGTTGAAACCGAGTTTTTAAAGGAATATTCAATGTTGTATAAAAAACTTTTGTAATCTAATTTTAATCAAAATTTTAAATTGCTTTGAATTTTGAATCTATTTCAAGTCATATAAAACTTTCAACAATTTCTAGATCTTCCATAATCAAATTTCTCAATTATTGTAATTATCCTGGAGATCAGCATTAACAACCACAAAATAAATATAAAAACCGTGTCATTTTAATAAGATTTGATGTTTTTATTGATTTGTAATTGTTATTACTTGTTTATTCTTAGTCTGTAATTATTATTCTTTGTTTAAGCTTAGTCTGATTCGCTTTCGCTTTCCGATTGGAAATCACCCACTTCAATGGTGAATTTATATTCCTGATCGCAGCCCAAGTATGAATCACTCATATAGTATAGTGTATAGTCGTGCTTGCCTGGACTGGGCGCCACAAAGTCAAGCTTAACTTTCGCCTTTTGCTGCAGTGTCAGGCGTTTAATGGAGAGCAGCGAATTGGTCTTGGGATCACCAATTACCACCCACCAACCCTCTTCACGTTTTTGCGGGAAGAAAGGCGCAATAACCGGACCGGTAACTTCATCTTCACGCTCCAACTGCACCACCACATTCACCGTAGAGCCAGAATTGATGCGATCTTTGTCAACTACTTCGTAATTGAGTTCAATGTTGGGATAACGATTACAGAAGCGTGCCACATCGGCCATTTGTACATCAGACAGCTGCAGCAGGCGAGTGCGATCCTCATCCTCCAGTTCCATAATATCGAAAACAGTTTCAATTTTCTGCAAATGTAAAAAATTATTAGTAAAGCTTAAAAATAATTTATAGTTATGCATTACCTTCTCCGTGCAACGCTTAATTATCTCTGCATTAAAGTGTGGCAGCTGCCGCAAATACGAGTCCTTGCTCCACATAGCCTGAGTAACATTCTGAGCCAGTTCCATGGCAGCTACAGCGGGCGATAGCCAGCCATTGGAGCTCAATACATCCACACAAGCCTGTATTAAGCGTATGGCCTTGCTTAAAATCTGTTCAGTGTCACCCTGCAGCTCTGGACTTAGTTGCAGACGCGATAGATGCGCCTGAAGCAGCAAGTTAGTTTTAATATGAGGATCATTAAATCTGCAAAATTTGGGTAATAATTAAGCAGCGTTCGAAGGGAAGATTAATTAAGAATCGACTTACTTGGGTGCTGTTTCATTGGGTCCAGTCAGTTTGTTGGGCAGCCGCTGGGAGAGCGCACGTAGAGCCTGTTCCTCGTGATGCCTCACCACAACATCTTCATACTCCGCCGCCGATGATATAATCTCTAGCAGACCACGTACCTTTGTTTTGCTATTCAACGACAAACTGAAGAGCTCTGTAAGAAAATTGTTGGAATACGATTAGATTGCGTTACAAAAGTTTCAAGTATCGAATAAAACCCTTACCAATAGTCGTATAGTTGATGTAGTAATAAGCTGCAATCATGCCTAAATTTAGGGGTAATGTGTCCATATCATCTTCAACGCTTATGCATTTCGACTGCTCCAGATCGCTGAGCGTATTCTCCACCAGCTCTGAGAGATGATCAGACAGGTGGCGATGTGTGACGCCCTGTAGATTGTAATAGTTTGGATTCTGTGTTAGTCTCCGATAAAGGAATGTCCATGTCAGATAATCGACGGCATCCTGTTTGTTCTCAATGGTTTTGGTGACCACCTCGGCATTGAAATGATCGTGCATGCGATGATCCAAATGACTCTCGATGGGCAGCGGTTCATTGATGAATTTTTTGAAGAAATCCTTTTTGGAGCTTTGACACATCAACACACACTTCGCATCTGCATCCTCATTGGGCCGATTAGCTCGTCCAATCATTTGGAGTACATCCGTAATAGGATAATCCTCATACGAATGATTTTTGCCATTGTAAAATTGTGTGTCCATGATGATAACGAGATGTGAGGAGATGCTCATGCCCCAGCATTGATTACGTGATACAACAGCCAGCTGCACAGCGCCCGAATCGAAAAGCTGCTCCACGAGGCGGTGATCGGAAGCGGACAAGCCCTCATGAAGATAAGCGACACCCCGGGCGAGCGTGACCTTAAGGGTCTTATCCGAAATGCGTTCCAGAAAACGTTGCATGGACTCCTCCTCGGCCAGGAAGAAGCGATTCGGCTGCATATCCGAGGCAGCATACGTCAATATATCAATGGCCGTAAGACGCGCCTGTTTGCGCGATGAAACAAACACAATTACGGGCTTATGGGCGCTATATTTAAGTATCGCATTGTAGACCGGCTTGGACATGGTAGCGATGCGTGTGGCATTGTGCGTTACATTGAATCCCTGTATGTGCAGCTCCAGTGGAATGGGACGAACGCTGGGATGAAAATTAAATGTGGCATTCGGATTACACCCGAGCCACTGGGCCACATCGCGTGCATCTGTCAATGATGCGGACAGCGCCACAATTCGTATCTGTTTCTCAATTTGTGAGCTTATGTAACGCATGCGGGAGCACACAATCTCCATGACAGGTCCCTCCTCACCGCCAACAAGCTGCAGTTCATCGACAATAAATAGATTGATCTGCTGCACATTTTTCCGCTGTTTCCAGCGACGCGATAATACATCCCATTTATCTGCTGTAGTTATGATTAGCTGTCCTTTGGCAATAAGTTTCAGATCCATGCCCGTTTCACCCGTCAACTTGACCACCTTGATGTCTAAAGCACCAAACTTGGCGTGCCAGTCGGCAAAGACCAGATCAGCAAGCGCCTCTTGGGACACTAGATAAACACAACGCCCATCGCTGCTTTGGCTAAACAAACGCATGATCGCAAACTCGGCAATTGTCATTTTGCCAGATCCCGTGGGTGCGCCCACAAACACATTTTCATCGCTGTTGTAAACCGCATTGAAGACCTGTGTCTGTATGGGATTGAATTGATCGAATGATTGTTCATAGAATGCCTCAAATTTGGGCTGTCGCAATGCGCTTATGGGCAGCGGTTGTAAATCTAACAGCTCTGTGGGTGGCATATTCTTTTCGGGCAATATGAGATGCCGGAAGGATACGGGCAGCTGCGTCTCGGCACCTATCCACCGATCAGAGACAATGCGCAGAAAATAATGCGGCGGCAGCGGCTCAAAGAACGGCACAAAGAACTTCAACTGATGCTCATCTTGTGCATACTTTTGTTTTAACAAAAAGAACTCATGATGCAGTATGAGTTCCGAGTCCACATCCTCAATTAAAACCCAAAAACCCTCGGACTGGCCGTGCACTTTTTCGTCCCATTGAAAATCGGGCGTTATTGTGAGCTCCACTCGCAGCGTTGCCCTGGTTATGGGCTGTATATGCGTGGAAAGCTCCAATTTAGGAAACTGATGCACAAACTTGTGTATGGTCTTGCCCAACTTGGGCACACGGATCAGTTCACCGAGCTCATGGGGTTCCAGGTCGTACAGACGCGCCCAGGGAAAATGTTTCTTTTCCAGTTTCTTAGCTATTTCATCTGGCATTTTCTTGAATTGACGCAACGGCGTCATAGATTGCCACATACGACGATCAATCATCTTGCACAGCGTCAACGTTTTATCCGCAAGCTGTGCCCAGCCGCGCGTTAACACAATCTCATAGATGGCACGCATAAGACGCGCAGCAGATTGTGTTATAAAAACCATATCCGACATTAAAGCAAAGCCTTCCAGTTTTAGCTGTGAGATGTACGCCTGCAGCAGCACATTCACCTTAGCGGTATGCTCGTCAATGGACTCTTTAATGGGAATGGGCACACGTTCCATCAGCTTCTGCAGCTCCAGTTTCTCTTCTTCACGCACAGCGATGTGTCGAAATTCCGAGGATAGTGAGAATACACGGAATAGCTCAATTTCACTAAGTGTTTGCTTCAGCCATTGATTGTATGTGGACATTGTCTCATGCGTTAAATAATAATGCGATGCAATACGTCCCAGATCAGTGACTTGAAAGTGTCCCGTCTTGCGATCAAAGTTAACTAAACCGCTGTGCTCAAGAGCACAGGCGGCCGTGTAGAGCAGATCAGCGCGATGCTGTTCCAGTAGAGGATCAGCTTCAATCGCATCATGCGAAACGCCATACAATGTGGGATTGCGCAGCATACGTATATACAGATAGGTATAACCCAACCAGTTAACTGCATCCTGTAGATGTTGCACGGTGCCCAGAACAATTTCCGCATTCAACATATCTGGCAGCTTGGAAATGAACTGTGATTCAATGGGAAGCTGTTGATTAAGCAGCGATAAATAAAATTGTAGTTCACTGTGATTCGTAATCAGTATGCCCTCGCCCTTGGTATCGTATTGTGGACGACCTGCACGTCCCAACATCTGCAGCACATCCAAGGCGCTCAGCTCAACCCAGCGACCCTTCTCCGGATTGTACACCTGTGTGCCCTTGATAATGACCGTGTGCGCAGGCAAATTAACACCCCAGGCCAATGTGGCTGTCGATACCAACACCTGAATGTGCCGATCCGCGAATAGATCCTCCACCAGCGTACGATCCACTCGAGTCATGCCAGCATGATGTATGGCAAAGCCATATGGCAACAATTCCTTTAATTCTGTATTCTTCACCTGTTCGGCTTCAGTACGCAGCACTTCCATACTGGCTGAACCCTCACGCAAGAAACTGCCCAATGTGTCCTGCTCCAGACACATGTCACGCACTGCGCGCGCCGTTTTTCCCGTCTCCTTGCGCGAGTGCACAAACACTAGAACTTGATTGCGACCAGCATGCTCCATTGTCTTCTCATACACTATTTCGTTCATTACCTGCATTTATAATAGTAAATATTATTATTATTTATATATTTATACAGAAATGCAAATTAAATAGATCATTAATAAACTATATACTTATCTAACTATCTGCTGTATATATAAACAAGAAAGAAACGGCTATCTTCGGCACGCCGAAGCTATATACCCTTGCTATGGTCTTCTAAGAAAATGTTAAATACTTTTGCATAAAATAACTTATTTTTAAAACAACAAATTTTTTCGAACTTGGTCAGGTTGGACAAATCACAAATATGTAAATATATTGAAAAACAAAAAAGTTTTTCATACAGACACTTTTCATGAAAATTAAGTGTCTGCGATTGTTTCTATGGCAGCTATATGATATAGTGGTCCAAATGGGCTGATACATACAATATGAAGCTTCATCTGCGCCAAGTTTTATCAAGATAGCTCAAAGATAAAGCCAAAAACTTAGCATAGAAACAGATGGATATGGCTATATCGACTGGGCTCGTCGTCCTGATCGAAAATATATATACTTTATGGTGTCGGAGACGTCTCCATCTATGCATTACACATTTGGAGACAAAATAATAATACCCTCTTGCAAGAGTATAAAAACTGAATGTTTGCATGTTTGTATCATGAGACGATCATAAGATATATAGTAATTTCGCTATATACGTTCGAAAAAATAACTTTTATTTTAAATTCATAAAATAAAAGTTAAGACTATTACTTATTTATTACTTTTTTTTAAAATAAAATTCAAAAATAATTAACAAGGTAACAATTAACAAGGTAGGAGATGCTTCCTAATGCCTGTACATACATACATGTGCACCGATTTATGACCGCCTTTTACCTATCATTAATGAATGTAGGGTGTAAAACTAAAAACTTACCTGAAATCGCTTTAATGCATTTTTAGCCGTCACACCAATATACTGCTGTTCCAGGGCGACTGGTCGATAGCTATTGTCAAAGTAGAAGAGTCCTTTGTCCGGTTTGACGCGCAAAAATGTGGCAACATCTTGGTAATTGGGCAGTGTGGCTGATAAACCTACCAGACGCACATCCTCCTGTGTGGTCTCAATGTTACGTAAAGTACGCGCTACCAGAGCCTCCAACACGGGACCACGCTCATCGTGCAGCAGATGAATCTCATCGATAATTACCAAACGGACCAGACTAACAAATGTGCGTTCTCCGCCTTTACGTGTTATAATATCCCATTTCTCTGGAGTGCAGACAATTACCTGAGTGGCAGCAATTTGTTCACGTGTTAGCTGATGATCGCCGGTCAACTCAGACACCGTGAGATTGTAGCAGGCCAGGCGACGTCCAAAATTTCCCACCATTTCCTGTACTAGGGATTTCATGGGCGCTACATAAATTATCTTGAAATCCTGTGCATTAATGGTGCCATCCTCGTTAATATGTTTGCCAATCTCACGCATCATGGTGAGCAGAGCGACGTTTGTTTTGCCTGCGCCTGTGGGAGCACACAACAGCATATTCTCATCACTGTCCAAAGCGGCCTTGTAGAGACGACTTTGAATCCGATTTAGAGTCTTGAAACCCTCAAAAACGGGCTGCACATATTTAGGCAGCTTGTCGATGGGCTGTAGCTCCTCGTTCGAATCAAATGGCACCTGCTTCAAAGCGGGCACATGTACCTCCTCGTAGCCCTTGCGCTGCTTGCGGTAACTGCCATCGGGCAGCTGGCAACGCTTGTTGGCCATAAAATGTGAACCCTGCGTAAAAGACAGCTCATCCAACTTCAACATTTGACGCACACCGGCTACATTACCGGCTGAAGCAGCGCCACCATCATCCGCATCGCCTTTGCCACGCTTATGGGTGCGGGCATCTGACTCTTCCTGCTCATCGGCCTTGCCCGTGTCCAGCTGACGAAGAATTTTGGCCAGCGACGTATTGCCAGCCATCTTATCGCGTATACGCTCTCGCTCGCTGTCCGTTTGTGCGGACGCCAGCATTGTGCAGTAGAGTATCATTTGGCGGTTCATTTTCAATTGTTTAATAAAATCAAAGCAATCGTGACCCAGTAGCACAACAAGCTGATTCTCGCAGTCAAAACCATCGGCGGCATCTTTCAATATCTTGAGCACATCTGCTGCTTTGCTTTGCGAGGCCATCGCATCCTTATAATACTTGCTAAGACAGCGTTGCAGCCAGTAGGCATCAATATCCAACGGATGAAGCGAGCGATCCTTTTTCACATTGCTGGCAGCCTCCTCGCTGGCTAACTGTGAATAAAGCATATAATAAATTATTTGTAATTCAAGTAATGAATAAAGTAGATAGTAAATTTTACTTACATTCTCGGCATGCAAGGTATGATCAATGCGCGCTTCTTCTCCCTCATCTTGTACGTCATCGTCACGTATCTCGCCGTACATGTCATTGTCGCTCTCCTCTTCGGATTCCTCAAATTGCACATTGATACCATAAGTCTCATCAATTTGCTCATCATTATTGGTTGCGGTTGCTAGCGCATTGACTGCATCGCTGCCAAAGTCTGTGATTTTCTTGCCCAGATTGACGAGCAATGCGAAGCGTTCGTCTGTTACCTCTCCCAACAAACTGTCCACTTCGCGTTTGCGCTCCCGATCCTTGAGCCGATCATTTTTGAGCACAGCTAGAATTTCATCAGCTGCACCACATAGAATATCTCGTGGCTGATCGCCCAACGCTTCCTGTATAAAACTGAGCAGCACTTCGTAGGTTTGACGCGTGTCCTGCGTTTTGGGTCGATAAACAATGCCGACCATTTCATCAATGCCCTCCGACAACAGAGTAGCGCCCTTCATTCGCTCAAAATCATACTGTGCCTCGTCACGCTTCTGACGCTTTGCCTTGCGCTCCTCCGTCTTCTCCGGCTTTGTGCGTTGATATCGATCCCCCATACGCGTTCCATCCAGTTTTCCCACCAGAGAACACACCTCGCCTGTGGCTTCATCGCGACGTGGGCGCTCGATTAGACGTACATCGGCTTGTAGCACAAGATTCGAGTTCTGTGTTTAGAAGATATTCGAAATACATTAGTAAACGTTTACCGCATGTGCTGCAATAACAATTTGCAAACGCGTGTATATTTTATATCACTTACCGCCTTGTACTCGTACTGCAATTGACGTGCTGCGGCATCCGCCATCTTTGATTTTGGTGTTTTTTAACTTTTTTAACTTTAAAATATAATGTTTTTCCAAGTTTTAAGTTGTTTTGAGCCAGGTCCGCTAGGCAAATTATTTTGCCGACATAAATTTGGCTGGCTGCATTAAAGTGTTGTATTCGATTCGATAAATTGATATCGATAGACACTGTAATAATATTACATTTTACAGCACTGTTTTCCATTTGTAAACAAATCCAATTCACTGTTATTTTCCTTGTAAAACTATCATTATAAAGTGTGTCATTATACAATGCAGCCTAAGAAATTATAAACAATAAGGAAAATTAAAAATTTTCTAAAAATTATAAAATTTTTACTAAAATGTTAAAATCTGTACAAAAATTTAATTTCACAGCAATTGAATTATTTCGCGAAAAGCCTAGGAACAAAGTTGCTTGAAATGAAAAGCTCTGCAGTATTGTTGCTTGAAACAGTGTCCAACACTTCACTCACTTCAAGTAACTTGTAAATATGCAGCACCAAGAATTTTTACTAACTTTTACCGCCAACGGTTACATTGCAAAAACATCGATTAAATCGAATGAGAGAATCGATTTAAGATCGAATCGCTTCCAGCTCTAATGTCAAACAAATCACAACAAATAAAGTAAACAAACGCGAACAAAATTGTAATTTAAGTGCTCATCAAAACGATAAGCGATCAGTTGCTTTGCGACTTTGTCAGCGTGAGGAGCGTAACTAGGCCGAACATACATATATACATACATCACAATGCTGCCGCTGCCAACTATAGATGAGGAACTGCGGTGTCCCGGCTTCTGTGATTGCCGATTTCCCAGCTGCATTGATGTGGCCAACCACCAGGGTCACATACCCAACTTAGTGAAGTGCCGCTGCGGCGAGGATAGCGGCAATGGTCTGCAGTGGCAATGGCACAATGCCCACGAATCCGATGCACAAATCAGTGACAGAGACATCATATTCCATCCCACCTACAGTCAGGGCACAGCCATAGTGCGCGGCGAGCAGGCCCTGCAGCATGACAAGGTGCATTTCTGGGAAATGCGCGTCATTACAGCATTAGCGGGCACAGATGTGGTAAGTTCTAGCAACTGCATCTGCAGGGCTTAAAATAGACAACAAGATAAGCAGCGTTTTGTTGATAACACGGTTGGTAATCAGTCTAGGTATGAGGAAATCGGTGCACAGCCAGCAGCCAGCCAACCATTCGACCGACTGACTGACTGAGCTGAGCTGATAAGCATGGCCATTCCTCATCTAACCCGATCGTTTACACAAAAGTTCAATGCAAACATAACAAGAAAGAATCGGCTATCTGCGGCATGCCGAAGCTATATACTCTTGCAATGGTAATCTAAAAAAATTTAAATATTTTTAAATTTTCGAATGGTTTTACTTATAACAGCCATTGACAGTGGTCCGATTGATTCGGAATCACATTAAGATAGTTCGAGATAGACTTATATTGTCCTCTGCAAAAGAGTATACAAAATTACGCTTATTTATGTATGTCTCTTTCACTATTTGTTCTAGATGTTTGGCATAGGCACTGATAGCGTTAATCTGGAACAATTTAAGTTCCACTTTGTCTCTGCACTTGGCACCAATGCTCAATCCTGGGGCTATTCGTATAATGGAAAAATTCAACACTGCGGCGATCAATTACCCTATGGCCAAAAGTTCTCCCAAGGATGCCTGGTGGGCGTATACTTGGATCGCAGGCGTGGCCATTTGGAATTTTATTTAAATCGTCGTTCACTAGGCGTTGCCTACACGAATATACCTGCAGATCAGAATGTCAAAATCTATCCCATGGTATGCTCAACAGCTGCCAAGTCAGTAATACGGCTAATTAATTCCACATCGCAGCCCATTACGCTGCAGCTGCTTGCATTTCAATCGCTTGCAAAGCAGCCACAGGAAATCGAGGAACTACGTCAAATGCCCGGCCTGAGACGCATTATGCAATCGTATTGGTTTTTAGCGCCACCCGTGCGTTATTCGCGATGTTCCACGGAACATGAGCTCGATCTGGGCGATGAGGCGGTGCTGTCCAGCTCCAAGCTGCGTTTGGGCAGAAAACAAAAATATAGAGGTAAGCTAATGGTAAATCGTTATACGGTACCACAATGTACCGAAATATTTTTTACCTACAATAAAATAATATAAATCAAATTTACTTTGAATTCTTACACCACTATATTCTAGAATAAATGTATATAATCTCTTTTAGGTTAACCCTATCATAAATGTATATGTCACTAAAAATATTTGCTTTATTTACAACAAATATTTAAGAAACAGAAATAGTAAACTCTACCTTATCATACCAAATATTTGATATAATTGAGATAAAAAAAGCAAAGCTTTAGAAAACACGAGCATTACATATAATATTCCTTAAAAATTATCTATATATTTTTTTAATGAAATTGTTTCGTATTAGACTGAAAATTATAAAATTTATTTTATATATAAATATTGAAATTAAATTTGCTTAAATTTTCATATTGCAATCCTTAACAGTTCTGAAGTATAATATTCTTATAAAAGTAGTAATTATAAAGTTGTTGATACTTATATCAATGACATCCCTAAACGATAATAACAGATTTATATTTGTAGTCAAATATAAGAGCTGATTAAAATGAAAAGTATATCTCTGGTTTTTTGAGAAATATCGATTGCTAGTATTTATCTCAATCTAATATACGAGGCACAAATATTAAGAGATTACTGTCGGACCTTAAAATTTATTGATAATGTAACAAATGTTCTATTTTTGTAGAAAGCGATGATGTCAACATTGATGAGGATCTATATGCGAACGCCCACAAAATACCGCTGCGGCGCAATGAGAGCGGCGATGAGGAATATTCTTCATCCATACACGAGTTCTGTGATGAATACTTTCATTATTTGTTGTAGGTGGCCTTTTAATGAATGTGTGATTATTTGATTTGCATTTATTTGAAATATTGCACATTCAACCCAGTTGTCTCACAAATAATATTATTGTATTGCAAATTTACTTTCAAGTCGACTATCATGAACAGGTCCTATCAAAATATGTGTATGTGATGCGGCGATTATTCTTTCGATATTTACTTTATGTAATTATAGATATTACTTTTTTTCTGTATAATGACAGTCTGGTTTTTTTTTTGTGACAGACTGTTTATTTATTTAAAAAGTATTTGCTTTAAATATATGTAAATGTATATATCATTGACGTGTATATATTATGTGCGAAAAACTGTTGAAAGTTTTATTATTGCAAGTGATACTTGGGGAGGTTTGTAAGAGGCAGTAGTCTTAATTTTGGTTAACTAAAAGAACTTAAAAAACTGTTATATAGTTAAAACTAAATGTTAGTTGCATTCGGGACCGTTTGACGCATCCAAAGCGGCTCTTTTGAAAATGACACCCAATGGTAGCTAGTCCATGTCATCGTCATCATCATCCGATATGGTGTATTTCTTTTGGGAGCGTTTGCGACGCGTTTGCTTCTTGGATGTGGTCGCTGCGCCACTGCTGGCCACCGAGGCAGCTGCCGATGATTGTGTGGGCGTGGCCGGTGCGCTGGCCAGTGATTTGTTAAGCTTAAGTTTCATTTTAACTGCCGCCGCAGAAGTGGTGGCGATTTCCTCATCATCTGAACCATCATCGCCGTCATCCTCATCGTTATCCGAGTTGTCCGAACCACCGCCATTGCCATGAGCCTCGGCCGTGTTGTCGCCAGCAGCCACTGCTGCCGCATCCGCAGCTGCTGTAATTCTTTGCCTCGCTCCGACAAAAATCTTTTGCAACGCAATGGAATCCAGATAAATGAGCGAAGCCTCTTCGTTGTATATTTGCGCATTCTGACAGAGCTGCATAAAGTCCTTTTCCAGCTCATTGAGATCCGCATATTTGCAGTCCTCAATGCGCTGCAGTATCTTCTTAATGTCCACCGGCCGTTTGATAATCTCATAATAATCGGGCAGACGCTGACGTGAGGGAAGCTTCATAAATGGCTCGGAGAGCGTGCGGCCATCCTGTGTATGCTTGATGACGGCGCTCATGATCTTGTGCATTTGCTTTTTGGAGCGTTTGTCTAAATTCTGGCGGCGTCTGCGCTTCAATATAAGTGAATCGTCGTCGGACTCATCCTTTCGATTCTTGCGCTTGCGACGCTTACGCTTAGAGTCATTATCCTCCTCCTCTTCCTCGTCGAATTCGGCGCCATCATCGATAGCCTTAAGCCACTCTTTTTCGGTTAAACTGTCTGTGTAATCTACCTCCTTGCGCTGTCGTGAGCCGCGACCTGAAAGTATATTAACAAAATAAGTTTGTGGCAATTAAATTTATAAAATTCACTTACCTAATATTGTATCTTCATCGTATTGATAGTGAAAACGCTCGACCTCGTCGTCATCCTTGGTCAGCCAGTCGGGCAGCTCGGACTCATCGATTAAACGTTCTCTGCCCGGATGAATATCTTCATCCTCTTTTTTGCGTTCGATGTCCATTTTCTTAAAGATCTCAATTTCTTCCTCACTGCGCGCTATCATCATATTAATCATCTCATCATCTGGCACCTCGTTTTCCTCCTCCTCCTCGTTGTCGTCCTGATGCAAAATAGTTTGCAGGAACTGCTGACGTTCGCTACCCGTCGACTTTTGATCAAACATGCCCGCCTGTATGACCTTCTCGTCCATGTTTAACTTATATCGGGCCGCAGCCAGAATACGCTCTTCCACCGAGTTGACCGTCATTAGACGGAGAACACGCACTTCATTACGCTGACCAATACGATGGGCACGATCCTGCGCCTGCAGATCCTGATGCGGATTCCAATCCGAATCGAAGATGACCACTGTGTCAGCTGTCTGCAAATTCAAGCCAAGACCACCGGCACGCGTGGACAGCAAGAAGACAAAAACATCGGAGCCCTTGGCATTGAACTTGCGCAACAATTCACCACGATCCTCGGCCTTGGTGGTACCATCCAGACGCAAATATCCAAACTGTCTCCAGCTGAGATAATCTTCAATAATGGTCATGCACTGGGTCATCTGACAGAAGAGCAACACGCGATGATTGGTGGCTTTCAGCTTGGGCAATATGCGATCTAACAGCTCAAATTTGCCGGATACACGATAAAGATCGGGTCCTGGAAGCGAAAAATTATAATTGGTAACTTGCTTTGTCTTCTATATTTCACTTTTTTTGATTTTAAGGGACAGCATTGCTTGTACACCATAAAAATAAATAGATCAAAGCACTTCAGATATAAATATTTACCAGAAACAACGCCATGTCCGCCTGTATGATCGCAATACTTCTCCTCAATGTGTTGGAACATGAAGGGATGATTACACAGCTTGCGCAGCTGGACAATGGTATTCATGAGAGCTTTAGCGCCGCCCTTGCCATGTTTGCCCTTCTCGGAGCCATCGGTGAGCAGGACACCCTTGCTCTGCATGTGCTTGTAGAGGACACGCTGTAGTGCAGACATATCGCACTTTATAATATACTCGACCTTGTCGGGTAGCTGATGTTCCACCTCCTTTTTGAGGCGACGCAATAGGAACGGACGCAACACCTTGTGCAAGCGTCGAATAATCAAAATCGTTTCCTCCTCATTCAGTTCAACCTTTTCGCCGGTGGTGGCAAAGGGTGCATTGAACCACTGTTCAAAGGTGGAGCACGACTTGAAAATGGATGGCAGCAAGAAGTTAAGCAGTGCCCAAAGCTCTGGCAACTTATTTTGCAGTGGTGTACCCGTGAGTAGCAGCCGATAAGGCGCTATATAGTGCGTATTGAGCACCTGCGTTAGCTTACAATGATGGTTCTTCATGCGATGACCCTCATCGATGATCATATACTTCCATTGTATTTTGGCCAGCACCGCCTTATCCTTGATTACATACTCGTAGGTGGTGAGTAGCACATTAAATTTGGTTGCGCGCATTTGATTCTGGAGCAAGCGACGACCTTGCGGGCTGCCCTTGTAGCTGACAACGCCAACGGCTGGCGCCCATTTCTCAAATTCCAGCACCCAATTGGGCAGCGTGGAGAGCGGCACAATAATCAAATATGGACCCATTACCTTCTTGCGATCCATTAGATAGGTGACCAGTGAAATGGTTTGTATAGTCTTACCCAGACCCATCTCATCGGCCAGAATGCCATTCAAATTGTTGTTATAGAGCGAGACAAGCCATTCAAGGCCCTTAATCTGATACTCCTTTAACTGGCCATTCACCATAATGCTGGCCTGCTCTATGACCTTCTCATGCACGGTGTGGGCAATGCTGTAATAGGTTTGCTCCTCCGTGCGATACTCATCATCCTCAACCTTGACTTGGTTAATTAAATCGTTTGTTTCCTGCGATGACTTGTCAGTGGCATCTTCGGAGCCTTCGGCGCTAGCGTTAGGTTCCGTTTGCGGTTGCTCCTCGAGCTTTGGTTTCATTTTCTTTTCGGGCGTTTCCTCATTCGCCTCGTCGTCATCGTCATCATCTATCCAATCCCAGCCCGGATGCATGTTAAGCCAGCGATGCAAATGCTTCAACATTGGCGCATCATCCCCAGTGAGCTTCTTACCGCTGCATTGTTCCATCACATGAACGCGCATATCGGCGGCAATGCTGCTCTCATCAATATTAACATATTCGCCGCTCATAAGCAACTCCTTTTTGTACTGTTGCAGACGCTTTCCCTCCTCCTCCTTCTTCTTCATCTGATCATCTTTGTGCTGCTTCACCATCTGTGTTAAATTGCTGATATACTCGTCTGTCTGCGACAGCAGGAATGCCAAGCGTTTGTCCTTCTTCTGATCAATCAGCTTACGATAGCCCTCCTCATCCTCGGCCATCAGACGACGCATACGTTCCTTCTCTATACGTTCCTGTTCCTTCTTTTGTTCACGCTCCGCGTTCGCATGATAATTCATTACGGCCTTATTCATGCGCGCCAGCTGAGCCTGTAAGCAGTGGAAATTATGGATAAGTCTTCGATAGTTGCTATTATTATTGCAGTTGATATTGATATTGTACACACCTTGTTGTTGCGATGATATTCACGCAAATCCTTGCCATGCTGCAACACTGCAGCCAAGAACTCAAGATGCTTTTGCCTGCGCTTACGTTCCGCTTCCAGTTTCTGCTGTTTCTCCAGCTTTTCGGTGGCGCGTGCCTCTCGCAGACCTTGACGTTTGGTGCGCTTGTAGAACTTCATGTTGATGGCCGTCTCCAGCGTGGTGTCACGTCGCGTGCACTGCACAATTTCCATGCGCAGCTGCCGCTGAAAATTTAAGACGCGCAACGCACGCAGCTCAATGGCAGCCTGCAGGCGCAGATCCTCGGACATGGTGGCCGGCAAACGTTGTAGTTCTTGCATTCGCAGCGATATACGCGCAGCAATGCGATTCTCTCGCTCCTGCAACAATGTAATTGGATCGAGGCCCACTGGTTTGGCTACAGTTGTTATGCGATTTGGCTTGGCCATCGGTTGTTGCTGGCCGGGTGGTGCGCCTGGTCGTGGCAGACCCGGAGGTGGCACTTGGTTGCCAGGCAAACCTGGCGCTGGAGGACGCACACCTTGCGCCTGCATTGGCGCGGCTGGTATCAACGGTTGACCGCCAGCGACGCCCATTGCCAACGGTTTGCCACCATTTGGCAATTGATGCAGCTGCTCCGGCGGTGGCTGAAGCGGCTGTTGTTGTTGCTGCTGTTGCTGTTGTTGTTGCTGCTGTTGTTGTTGTTGTTGTTGCTGCTGTTGCTGTTGTTGCTGCTGTGGTGGAGGTGCTCCTATTAGCGGCGGTTGTGGCTGCATCGGTTGTGGTTGCATGTGCGGCGGCGGCGCTGGCTGCAGTTTTTGTCCCGGCACGGGCTGTCCATACGGACTAGCTGGTGGCGTGGCACATTGCGGAGGCGTGCCCGAGGAAGGCGGCTGTTGTGGCTGCATAGGCGGTTGACCTACATGCTGACCACTCGGTGGCGGTACTCCCGGCATGCCTGGCGGTCCAATTGGTGGTGGAGGCTGTTGCTGCTGCTGCTGTGCGGCCTGCAGCGCCTGTTGCATTTGCATTGAGATGGGCTTATTGCGTGCCAACAACCGATACGCCGTGATCTGTGTGCGCAACAGATTCACTTGATTGCCATTAAGATGCTGATGCTTGGAGGTAGCTCGCATTGCCAGCAGCTGCGAGTAGCGTGGATCTTCTTGCAGACCCTTCTCTTCCATTGCGTCAATTGTACGTTGAATTGCGTGTAGATTCTCCTGACCGGAACGCTCCGGCTGTCCACCGGGTGGGCCACCAGGCGGGCCCTGACCAGGCTGTACAGGTGCCTGCAAGAAAATAATATCATTAATAATGAGTAAAATGGGAAAAATAAAATAAAATGTTTAGAAACAATACTAAGTTGAATTTTAATAGATAATTCGACGATGCTGATCCTGCTTTAAGTTTTTATGTATAACATATTTTTATCTACACTCTTCCAATAGTAAATAAATAATAAATTAATAAAGACAAAGTCGAGAGAAACGATTTGGTTTCATAATAGATTTGAGAAATTTGCAAATCAATTTTATTTCTAAATATATTAAGCATTTTATGCTACAAATAAGCTATCTCAGAATAAGATAAACTAGAAGAAAAATATTTTAAAATAGAAAATTAATGAAAACCTTTCATTAGAACGTATTATCAATGCAATGTTAATTTTTAAATATTTAATTTTAATTGCTACAATTAAACACAGCTCTTATCTATTTATAAATTTGAAAGAAATTTAAAACAGAAGTTTAACTATTTTGTGATTTAGAAAACTATCTGTTTAATTAATTAACTTGTATTTTAAACATTTTATCTATTTTTTCACTACACCTGTACCACTACGCGCTCTTTCAAAGTTTGACATATATAAAAAAGCTTTAAAGTACATTTTTAATAAATTGTGATGTTGATATGGAAACCAGTTTCATTTGCTCAGTACAAGTTCAGTGCCGAGACAAGTAACAACGATTGTGTCCAAGACTCTGACAATGTCAAGCACAAAGGAAATTGAAACGCTTTACAAGTTTATTTATCCATTGGCTGTTAGAGCTGGTGAAATACTATTTGAGGGCTACCAAAGTGCAGGCAAAGCGGTGGCTCTTAAAGACAACAAGTCCTATGATGTGGTCACAAAATATGATACTGAAATTGAAGAGTTTCTCATGAGCGAAATATTAGCCAGCTATCCGGAGCATAAATTTATTGGAGAGGAAGACACACACAAGAACAATAATATAACCAAGGAACTAACAGATGCGCCCACTTGGATTATTGATCCCATTGATGGCACCTCTAATTTCATTAAACAAATTCCACATGTATCTGTTTCCATTGGACTCTCAATTAAGAAGCAAATTGTGCTGGGCATTGTGAATAATCCTGCCCAGAAGAAGCTCTACACAGCCAAGTTGGGAGAAGGCGCCTTCTGCAATGGGAAGCCCATTCATGTGAGCAATTGTGAGCGTTTAAAGGATGCCAATGTGGCCTATGAAGTTTGTCTTCTGCACGCTCCCAAGATAAGAAATAAACACATCAAACGCATCTATTATGTGGGCTCAGAGGCGAGACGGTTCGTTAAATGTTTACATAAAATGTTTCATTATGTTGTAGATTGAATACTATTAATATTTATTAGTTTGGTGGGATATTCCGCCGTAGTCGATTCCCTTTGTATGGTCGCCGCTGGGAATTTGGATGCCTTTCACATTGAGGATATGTACCCTTGGGATTGTGCCGCTGGCTATTTGCTTATACGCGAGGCAGGCGGCGTTGTTACCCATCCCTATGGCGGTGTCTTTAATATTATGAAGCCGGATTTAATATGTGCCGGCACAGAGACATTGCGAAAGGAAATTGAATATCTAATACGTAAAGCTGATCTGAAAAGATCTGTGGGTGATGATGATGATGTTGACCAATAAACCAGGATATAAAGTTTGCCTTATTGTGTTCCCTTTCCTTTTATACTATAATTTAATGTTTAATTAATTAGGAATCTGTTTTAGCATTTTTTAAACTGAAACTGGTTATTATTTTTGTTTTTATTAAAATTTAATTAATTACTTTATGAATCAGATTCTAAAATATTTTTGCCATTTGGCTTATATAAAAACTCTGTAAATAAACTTTACTATCTGACATATCTTATCAAAATAGGTGACCAGTTATGTATATATATGCACATTATTAGATTAATAGATTAAAAAGATCTTGTCATGGTAATTGAGACAGAGATTAGTCTCGATACGTCTCTCACATGGTAATATTACCCATTTTACCCCAAAAAGCACAAACCTTTGTATATGAAAAAGCTTTAATAAAGCTTTTTACAACTAACTCGCATCAAACTCAATGTAGATATTAGAATTCAGTGCTTAAAGTGAATTCGTCGAGTCCAAATCGTGCAAATCATGAGTAATATGACAATCAGTGAGTCTAAATTGAAGGAGTATTACGAGGTGGCTTTGGATTTGGTACAGAAATGTGGACCTTTGCTAATGGAGGGCTATAAGAAGCCCAAAACGGATTTCAAGGTCAAAGCAGACTTCTACGATTTGGTCACAGTCTACGACAAACAGATTGAGGATACTCTAACAGAGGGTCTGCAGGCGGCATTTCCCGAATCCCTAATCATTGGCGAGGAGGAATCGGCGGCGACACAACGCCAAGCCGAGTTAACCGATGCACCCACCTGGATAATAGATCCCATCGATGGCACCACCAATTTCATACACCGTATACCACATTGCTGCATTTCGGTTGGTCTGGCCATAAACAAAGAGTTGGTCGTTGGCATTATCTATAATCCACCGGCAAATGAATTATTTTCGGCGTGGAAGGGTAACGGTGCCTACTTGAATGGTCAGCGCATAAGTACTTCCAAAATAACAACGGTAAGTACGAAAAATATTACGTCTATGTACATAGTATATAACTGCCGAAAAAAAGCTCCACAACAAGATAATAAATAAAACCAGATAGGCACTTAACTGACTCGTCATGGCTGCACTGCAATATAATAATTCTAAGCTCGCCAATTGTTTGTTTGTACCCGCCGGTGCATAAATAAAACATTTACCATTTCCAGATAACTTTGTTATTTCTCAGAGAGAGTGGAGTGAGAGATTGAGCGAGCTTTTGAGCCCCATATACTATGCAAAAGATCGCGATCATTGCTTGTGCATAAACTCACACAAACAAAGTATTTACACTTATTTTTCTCTTAATTATACCTACATATTGACGATTGAGCGTGATCTATATATATATATACAGCTGCGGTCAAAATAATAGTAGTGCGTGTAATGCAGATGTGTAATGTTTGACGGCCTTGGATAGTGAATCGTAGGCTGACATTCGGAACTTTTGTGAATGCCTTACATATTGTCGAGATCCTCGTGCTACCAAACAACACAATTTATGGAAAAGCATCATCCGGACCACAATAGCTTTCTCCATTTCTCAAGCGGTCATTTGCTTATGTTCTTTAGAACAACCGTTTTCACTTTTGAGACAGGTCAAAATAATAGTAGTGAATTAATCGAAAACTGGAACAAAATTATTCTAAGCAAGAAAAGACTATGATTTGCTACTAGATTATTGTAATTCCTCATAACATCTACGAATGCATTTCTATAACTTAGTCCATACCTAAGTCCTTTTTTTATAGGTATTGCAAGAGCAAACGTGTCGCGCTTGCGAATACATCTCAACATTTGTCACTGGTTTTTAGGACATGATTCGAGATCTTCCACTTTTCATCTTGATTTTTGAAGCGAGTTCTTTTTGGTGGATCTGCATCATTTGATTGACGAGCTCGTCAATCATAATTTTGCACTTCTTTCAAAGTTTTCACTTTAAAAATCGAATATTTGTAGATATAGAGTCACGCTTCTCAGAACCAGTGATAAGTGCTTGCCACGCACCCGATTGTTGCGACACGTCTAAGCAAATAAAATATTTATAAAATAAGTATTGTAATGTATCAAATTACAATAATAGAATACCAAATCATATTCTTGTTCTCGCTGTAAAATAATTTTTTTGTTAGTAGTTTGAGATTAGTTCACGTACTCGATTATTTTGACCGGCTCCAAAAGTGAAAGCGGTTGATCTACAGAACATAAGTGGATGACTGCTTAAGAAATGAAAAAAGCTTTTATGGTCCGAATGAGTACTTTTTCATAAAATGCGTTATTCAACAGCTGAGGATCTCGACAATGTGCAAAACATTCACAAAAGTTCCAAATGTCAGCCTACGAATCACTATCCAAGGTTGTTAAATATTATATGTCTGCGTTACGCGCACTACTATTATTTTGACCGCAACTGTATATATATATATATGTTTATATAAAACTGTTAACATGACTGACTGGCGACTCACCAGCAGGCCAAAAGGTAGAAGCTAGTAGCTTGATATTTTTACTGTAAATTCTAGCTTTGCTGATGGATTTAGCATTTCTCCTTTCCCTCTCTTATAATAGTTAATCGGCTCTATTAGTTAACACTATACTATTCTCTTGTTTTAAAAATGTTTACAGATCAAACAAGCTGTGGTTGCCTATGAAATCTCATTGATACATGCTGCAGCTGTCAGGGACAAAAATGTTAAACGTATTTACAAGTTGGGCTCAAATGCCACCGCGTAAGTTTCAATATTAACATATATTAATAATATTTATATATTTCATAATGTAAATTCATATTTTTTTGCACAGTACTCGCAGCTTTGGAAGCGCCGCACTCGCTTTGTGCTATGTAGCAACGGGTCAATGTGATGTCTACCATGTGGATGATCTGAAACCCTGGGATATTGCAGCTGGAGCTGTTATATTAACTGAGGCAGGTGGCTTTGTATATCATACGAAAGGCGGTAAATTTAATATTATGAAACCGGATCTTGTGTGTGCCGCCACAAATGAGTTGGCCAAAAATGTTATTAGCCTCATTGCAGAGGCCGATCAAATCACGGAATATACATTCAAGTAAATTCAATGACTGTGTTACCATATATAAAATCATTTTGTTTTAAAATATGTAAATATATCTTAATCGATCAAGACTGGAATCTTTTTACAATCATTTTGGAATGTAAAATAGTCAGCGGAATTTCACGAACCAAATAAAAGAAATTATCAATCTGCATTTTGTTTTCCTAAATCGACCTTGAACACTAAGAAAAATTATTTTTTTAAGTATAGAAAATTTTCGATAGCATAAGAAAAATAAAATAAAACTCTACAAACAGAGTATGAATCTCTACAAAGAAGTACAAATTTCCACAGTACGAGTATATTTTCGTTGATATGAATAAGCGAAAAAAATATGAGTTTATAATCGGAAGTATGGATTATCAAGATTTGAAATTGAGGTAGTCTATGAAATAAATATAAGATTAATATGCAGAACATTTTTTATGCTCAAAATACATTTTTACAAATTATGTTGAATTATTTCTTTAACCTAGGTAAAGTAATTTTTTTATTCAAATTTAAAAATAAAAAACTAATTTTTTTTTATGACAACCAAGTTATAGATTTTTCCATGCTTTGTAGAAAAAGTTTCCTCGAGTTATCAAAATAATTAAATAAAATAAATAAAACAGAAAATTTTATCTGCCAGAGTTATAACATTTTCTCCACTAGCATAGAAAAATTTCAATGGAGCTATTTCTATTCTATTTTTATATTTTTGGATGTACACTTTTTTCTTTAAGTGCAGTTTTTTTTTTAAAAATTAAAAATAAATTTATGGCATACAACAAAAGGAGTTTAAAGAAGAATTATAGTAAATGTAATCTACACAAATAAGGTACAAATGAAGGTCACCGTCTGCCTGGTGAATAACAAAAATGTGTTTATAAAGATAACTTTGAGTGGATAAGCATATAATTATTTTAGTTATAATTAACACATAAAGTGACAAGAAAAATGTGAAAACTGACATTATTTGAAAAAAACTGTAATTTATATCTAAAAATAAAAGCCAATTCTACTTGGCTCAAGAAATGTAGGATTAAATATATTAAAAAAAAACATAAAACTAAAGTTATAATACGCTTTTGTAAAGGTATAATGAACAACTCATCATGATACAATCGAATAGATTTCTTTATAACTGGAATTATGTATTATGGCATAATTTAAGGTCGCCCTATAAAATCTAATGTTTATTTTTTTCAGTTGTTTCGACTACCCTATGTGAAAACACTTATGTACATACAAGATTCACGATAAGAGAACGTCTATTTGTAGTCGTCAAACCTAACCGAGATAAAACGGGTGCAAAAAGCAAGCAACAGATTTCAATATTCAGTGTATCTCAGAGTCTGCTACCATATCAAGTGAAGCAAAGCTCAACAATAAACAAATGGCGAAAGAGTGTGTAAAAAGTCTCAGAGCTCTGTTTCAGTGATTAGTTGTCAGTGGAAGAGCTAAGACAACGCTCTCAGCGAGCGTTTCGAACTTCCATTTTATAAAACATTTTTTTGCATATTATACTTAGCTTGCATCATGTTAACGGAAATTGAGGAGTTATATAATTTTATCTACCCGCTGGCTATAAAGGCGGGTGAAATACTACTCGAGGGCTACGAGCGTGAAGAAAAGAATGTGGATATCAAGGGAGCATTTTACGATGTGGTTACCGACTATGACAACAAAATAGAGGAGTTTCTTATGAGCGAAATACTGGCCAAGTATCCGCTGCATAAATTCATTGGTGAGGAGGAGACGGCTAAGAATAATAACGTATCCAAGGAACTAACAGATGTGCCCACTTGGATTATTGATCCCATTGATGGAACCTCAAATTTCATTAAACAAATTCCACATGTCTGTGTTTCAATCGGACTTTCGATTAACAAGCAAATTGTGCTGGGCATTGTGAATAATCCTGCCCAGAAGAAGCTCTATACAACCAAGTTGGGACAGGGCGCCTTCTGCAATGGGAAGCCCATTCATGTGAGCAATTGTGAGCGTTTAAAGGATGCCAATGTGGCCTATGAAGTGTCGTTGCTGCACGTGCATAATGTGGCCAACAAGCATATCAAACGCATCTACCATGTGGGATTGCATGCCAGACGGTAGGTCAGCTAACGATTTTAACTCAGAAGTCTTTACCTAATCTCTGTCCAATTATTTCTATAGTTTGCTAGCCTATTCCTGTGTAGTGGATGAACTATGCATGGTGGCCGCTGGCAATTTGGATGCATTTTATATTGAGGACATGTATCCTTGGGATTGTGCAGCTGGCTCTCTGCTGGTGCGTGAGGCAGGTGGCGTTTTAACGCATCCTTTTGGCGGACCCTTTGATATAATGAAACCGGATCTTATATGTGCCGGCACCGAAACGTTACGCAAAGAAATCGAAAATCTGCTACGCAAGGCAGACCAAGAGAAGTCAGTAGGCAGCGATGATGCTTAGAATAGTTATCTCGAAGGCAAATAAAAAATAATAAAAATACAACGAAAACAAATTAAGCTTGTCAATGAAAAACAATTAAAACAGTATGCAATGCATATACAATAAATAAAAAGCTCAATAGAGACGCTTTTGTCTCGTAGAAGCTTTTTTAAAGAAAGCTCTCAGAACTTTCCACAATCATTCTATATTGCAAATGATTGCAAAAGAATCAGTTGTTTGTCAGACAGCGAATCTAAAAGTAAGCTTGGGTAAGCTAAAAATATATAAAAACTGAATATGTGTTTACTTATTCAAACATGTTTGCATAGATAAAAAACTTAAGTTATGAGCAGTAATTTAAGCGAGGAGAAACTCAAGAGATACTATGATGTTGCTATGGACTTGGTTATTAAATGTGGACCCATATTTGAGGAGGGCTATAATAAATCAAAAAAAGAGGTTACAATAAAGTCTGCCTTTTATGACTTTGTCACTGTCTACGATCGTCAAATTGAAGAAATACTATCCGACGGTCTATTGAAAGCCTTTCCTGAATCGGTGATCATAGGCGAGGAATCCCTAGCGGATGCTAAGCAACTACCTGAACTGACAAATGCTCCCACATGGATCATTGATCCCATCGATGGTACCACAAATTATATACATCAGCTACCACATTGTGGCATTTCAGTTGCTTTGACAATTGATAAACAGCTGGTGGTGGGCATAATTTACAATCCAGCGGCAAATGAATTATATTCGGCATGGAAAGGCCATGGTGCCTATCTAAATGGCAAGCTCATTCAAGTCTCCAATGCTACTAAGGTTAGTATATAGCTAATTGTACGCTAAATCCAAAAAACTATCGTTGGTAAAGGCTTGAACTATTAATTATATTGATAATATAGACAAAATATTAATAAGATGATTTTAAAATATTTGATTTTGATAATATCAAAATAAAAGCCCAGTCGTTAAAAGAGTATAAATAATATAACGTTCTACACGTTTAGATTTCCAGTGCGGTTATAGGTCATGAAATTACGCTTATTAATGTGGCTAATTGGCGCGATAAGAACATAAAGCGTGTCTATAAACTCGGCTCTTTAGCCGCTGGGTAAGATTTTGAAAATATATGCTTTGATTATGTATAAAACTTCACACGTTTCCATTAACAGAACACGCTGCTTGGCCTGTGCAGCCCTATCGCTGGCTTATGTAGCAAGGGGCACACTGGATACCTATCATGTGGACAATCTAAATCCATGGGATGTGGCTGCGGGTGTTGTGCTAGTGCGTGAAGCTGGCGGAATTGTCTATAATACAAATGGTAGCGAGTTTAATGTGATGAAACCAAATCTTGTGGCCGCTGGCAAAGAAACGCTTGCCCAGGAGGTTATACAGTTGATCCAGGAAGCGGATCAGATCAACGACTATACATTCACATAGATTATGAACTATTTTGCTGGACTTACGTTGGGCGGCATGCCGTGTGTTTGGTAGCCAAGCGGTGACATATTCGGTCCAGATGGTGGCATTTGCATGCCCATATGTGGCGCTGTAAATAAAAATATGCATTTATTATAAATGTCAATAGAACTAGCCAATTAAGCACATACTCATGCCCTGATGATGAGGCGGCATATGGTGTCCTGGTGGACCCTGACCAGGCGGACCATGTTGCATGGGATGGCCATATGGGCCGGGCGGATGTCCCGGCGGTGGTGGTCCTTGCATATGTGGTGGCCCACCAGGAGGTGGTCCCTGAGGCGGTCCTTGTGGCGGTCCTTGGTGTGTATAGGGACTGTGCGGCGAGGGCGCGGGACTTTGCGAGGGTGGTGCCATGGGGCTGGGTGCCTGCGGTGGCGGCATCGGACTATTCGCCGGCGAGGGCGAGGCCATTCTGCTATATTTTTATTGTTGTTTGTATACGTTTTGCAATCAATTGACCCTATAAAATGTTGGTTAAAAGGTAGTGGAAATGTTAATGCAGTCTTTTCGCATATTATTGTACTACGTTTTGCACAAAGTCCATTTAAAAGTATATAAACTGTATACATATACAATGTAATCGTTATTTGGCTTTGTTGCTCACCCTCACCACACACATTTTTTTTTTTTTTGTTGCACAGGCCAATTTATATAGAAAAACTGCTTTAAGCGACTATTTTATGCATGTTACATATGAGCTATATTATTGTACACAAATTTGCACAATTTTTATACCGAAATTTTACCTATTTGCACAATTTGAATGAGTTTTATGTCCCACGATTTTTCACACTTATTACTGGACGAAAGACGCGACAATGGCGGACGTCTCTGTATAACAAAATACAAACAGTGGCAACCCTATGCGCCGGCAATACATGGTTGCGTTCAGCTTACATATTTATTAGAATATTTTATAAATTAGATTTTGGCTGTTGGTCAACAGATATACATTGAAATATTTATTCAAGGTAATTTAGCAATATTATTATCAACTAAATATTTTTATGAAAATATATTTTTATTGCTGAACGCATAGTATGACACGTCATGTATACGTGACCTGTGAATGTCAAATTCTGTCATTTTAGTGAAAACAAGAGCAGAATTCGTTAAAAGAGCATAGTAACATAATTAGTTAGTTATTAATTAATACTTAAGCATTTAGAGGCGCTTAGCACAGTTCAATCGAGCTTTAATCATGGGTAGGTGAGCCGTAACAATGGGGTAGCGCAACGATAAAACTGTCGTTTATTTTGTCTGCCGCCTGCCCCAAAAGTCCCCCACCTTCTAAAATTTTCTTTTTTTTTTCTTTTCTTGTATTTTCAGGTGGGGTGCTCAGCTATTTTCGTGGACTACTCGGCTCCAGGGAGATGCGCATATTAATATTGGGCCTCGATGGTGCCGGCAAAACAACAATACTGTACAGGCTGCAGGTGGGTGAGGTGGTCACAACGATACCCACAATTGGCTTCAACGTGGAGCAGGTCACATACAAGAACCTCAAGTTTCAAGTCTGGGATTTGGGCGGACAAACAAGTATTAGGTGAGCAATGGACAAAAATATTTGAAATATATAATCAAATATATATATATTCATGTATATATTTAATTTATATGCACGCATGTAAATACATACGTTGCAAACATTTTCTTTTATCGCGGAAGATAAGAACACAATTCATTCAGCAGTTTCACTTCTTGCAAGCGGTATTGTGTTTCCACCGCCTTTTTGTATGCCATCTAAACGCAGTGATCCACTTTTACAACAAACTTTGAGGTATAGGAAAGGTACTTGCCTAAAGATTGAAAGAGCAACATAGTTATTCTTCTTGTTGAATTCTTGCACTGAAAGGTAAAAATGCATGTTTACATACATATATTATATGTAAATAATCAACAAAATGGGAAAAAGTTCACTTAAACTACTTTTTACCTAAGATAGTTTAGTAGCGTAACGCTGCTCCTACATATATCACCAGGAAAAGTTCTTGTTCGGTTATCTAAACTACGAAATTCTGCATTTACCATACCTTTTTTGTTTTTTTTTTACGTTCTAGTTGAAGACATAATATTATAGATTGCTGATGATAGTTAAGCAAACTATCCAACTAGGAATTTTAGTAAACTTTATTATTTTATGTAAATTAATTATTTTAGAATGTTAAGCCATTCAAAATCGTATTATAGAGAGATGTTAATGTATATATATTTTTATTGCAGACCCTATTGGCGTTGCTATTATAGCAATACAGATGCCATAATTTATGTGGTCGATTCGGCGGATCGAGACCGCATTGGCATTTCTAAGGACGAGCTATTGTATATGCTCCGAGAGGAGGAGCTAGCGGGCGCGATACTCGTTGTGCTTGCCAACAAACAGGATATGGACGGCTGCATGACCGTTGCGGAGGTGCATCATGCGTTAGGCTTGGAAAATTTAAAAAATCGCACATTTCAAATATTCAAAACGTCGGCTACAAAGGGTGAGGGCCTGGATCAGGCCATGGACTGGTTATCCAATACGTTGCAAAGCCGTAAATAGTCATGCCCCCAGCGCATCACCCCAAAAAAAGAGCCTGCCCCCTTGTAAAATTGTCCAAAGTGTAACCCACAGAAAGAGTCGAGTTGGAAATTCTTTAACGCTTGCGCAAATATCCAAACACACACACACAACTTTGTAATAACTTCTAGTAATATAATTATTAAATTATAGGTTTATAATGTATAAGTATGAGTTCAGCTACCAATCAGGCAGTCCAAAGCGACGCACGCGCTCGTCCTGCGTATCCAGCTCCATGCGCACCTTTTGACGCATATAGAAAATGGGACAATCACGATTTGAGCATATAACCTCCTCATGCAGTGAGCCCTGACAACGCTGACACTCTGTCCACAGGCGGGAAAATGTTTCCTCTAAGCCTCGTTTGCCGGCCACCTCCTTTTGATAGAGTTCGCTCATCTGGGGCTCACAGTGCGGACACAAACAGGCCTTCTCATAGCCCTTGGGTAGCAGCGACTTGCAGCCAAGACAAGCAGCCTTTTTGGTCATAAAGCCCGCCAGGCCGCCCACCTTGGATGTGACAACGGTACGTGTGCGTGTATGCTCACCCTTGAGCAGGACAGACTCGGCCTTATCACCCAGTATGGGCTCAAAGATACGCAACAGCGGCTTGGACAGCTGCTGTTCCAAATAATAATTGGCATCGATGGGGACGCTATTCTCCAGCACATAAAGCGGATCTTCTGCCTTTTGATATGCCGGCGTATTCTTCGCTGCTGCACATATAACATAAGGTACACGATCTCCCAATTTGGGCGCTGTGCCCGCATCACGTTTCCTCATTTTAGCCGCCAGTTCCACATGCGCCTGCTTGGCCGCATAATCTGTTTTGGCCAACTCTTTGGTAATGACCAGCTGTGAGATGTCAATGCGGTTGCATAACAAATCGGCAATGACTTGCTTACAATAATCGACAGCGCCTTCCGGATTGCGTTCAATGAGCAGCTTCTGCAGGCAAGCATTCATTAAATTGGCCACCAATGGCGAGTTATCCCGGCGCACTGTCTCAATGCCCTTGCAATCCATTTTATCATACTTGTCCGGCTTGGTAAAGTAGAGGCCCGCATAGCGTTTCTTGTTAATTAGCAGATAGGGATAGTATACCTTCTCGAATTCCAGCTTAATGGGTCGCACAAATTTCGAGCTAACTAAGTCGGCCGCCTCTCTGCCTAGCTCCATACTGCGCTCCAGTGTTTTGACGCCAAAATTAACCATCACCGAGTCTGTATCACCATAGATGACAACTGCATCATTTTCATAGCCGTTGGCGCGTGTATAATGGTTTTCAACTTCATTTTTGGTCAGCTCAATCATAGTTCGTCCATAGGCGGTGACACTACCAGATATTTCCAAGCAAGGCAGCTTACCCACTTGAGCGCCAGTGAAGCCGTACACAGAATTGGCAGAGATCTTAAGTGCCAACTGCCTGCCATCCAGCACTTGACGCTTGAACGGATCTGTCTCTACTTTCAAATCGTTTTTGGCACGTTTGCGTGCCGCTAGCAACGATTCGAGAATTTCTGGTAATAAGCCACGTCGTAAATCCGCCTTAACAAAGCTATTATTGGCGGGCGTGCGCTCTACTTGGTCAGCAGTAAGGCCCATCTTATCCTTCATGCCAGGCAGCAGCAAAGTGGTGTAGCATAAATTGTGTGCCATCATAATACTGGGATATAGTGAGGCAAAATCCAGTGTGCTTATCGGATCCGCATAATAGCCCCTTTTGGGCTCTATAACCGTTGCACCCTCATATTGCTCATCTGAGCCACTGGAGGTATACGAGGGCATTATGAAACCCCTTGTCTTGGCCTTACGCAGAAGTTGACTGAGAACTTTGATCTGTTGGCCGCGAGTGAGTAGCGATTCCAGGGGCACTCCAGTGACACGTGCCATTTCCATATAATTAACAATTGCCATAAGTTTACCCAGCAAGCGTAGCGGCAAATAGGCATCTTTTAGGCAATACATGGCCAGACGACGTCGCGTCTGTTCATCGCCATTCTGTAAATCCGTTATAATACTATGATGCACATCCTCTTTTTGCTCCTGCAGAAAATGATAGCTGACAGCATTGAGGGTGTAGGAACGCAATTTATAATCACGCAATAGGACAAAGAGCAAATCAAACGGCACGCGACCCTCAAAGTTAACATATTGATTCTCACGTCTGCCCATTTGCTTGGACTGCAGCACCTGCTCTTTAATAACGGAGCGTATGTTCTTAATGCGTCCCAAATATTCGAAATTCTTGACCTTCAAATGGGCAGCACGATTTAGCAAATAGGGTATGTCAAAGTTGTTGATATTATAGCCGGTGAGTATATCGGGATCCACTTCGCGCACAAATGCCGCCCATTTGTCCAGCAGCTGTGTTTCCTGTTCAAAGCACAACACCTGGCTGCCAATAATAGGCGCGCATTGCTTTAATGTGAAAACATTTCTTATAAAGGGCTCCGATTCGCCTTGCCTAATAACCATATTGGCTATTTGTATAACGGGATCCATTTTGGCCTCCGGAAAGATGCCGCGCCGGCCAGCGCACTCAATATCAAAGCTGAGTATACGCAGCGGTGCCACTTTGGACCATTCGCCCTCTGGTTCATGTGATATAAACTGATCATAAGCCACATCAACTTCCAGTTGACAACGTGACTCAGGCGCCGGTTTGGAATTGCGTCCACGCAGACGCCAAACGCCCGCCGGCAACTCAATCCAATTGCAGCCCACCACATTCGTTTCGACCATGAAGCGTATATCAAAATCTATGTTATTCTCAAACGCGCGACAGTCCTGAAAGTCAAATTCGCTCATTATGACCTCCTTCTTCAGCAGCCTCGAAGCAGCGGCCACAAAACGGGGCAACGTCACAGTTATCTTAATATACAACTGCTTCTCATCGCCCTGATAGCCGTGGATGTTGAGTCGCTGCACTAGTTCCACGGCCAAAACGGCCTCCTGCACGTGATCCTTGTTGCTGCGCATATCGGCAATGACCTTTTTGTCTAGCGCCTCGTGCAGACTTGCGCAGTGGCGCTGCTCAAAGTTACGTGGAGCTGATATATAGAAATACGAACAGTAGCCATGCACATGACAGCACACAGAGTTGCCCTGCATTGTAACGCCAAACATGCGCACCACGGGGACAGGGCCTAGCTGGGCACCCGGCATGCCTGGCAACGGTTGTCCCACATAATTCTCCACATCAAGCTGCTGAAATATTAAACTATCCTCGACAGGATTCAAATGTGGTGGCGGTGCGCGTGACCAACGTTCGCTCGTTTGTTGATTCTCGGGTCCCTCGCCCAGCAGCTGGGACTGGTCCAGCTCATCGTTTGGTTCAAAGGCAGCCAGTTCCGCTTCGAAACCGCCGCCCATATCATCATCATCGTCGAAATTTCTGCATGAAAAATAATTTTATTTGTGTTTTGTGTTAGTTAAGTCAGCGCTCTTTACCTTGGCTTTTTAGAGTGGCCATTCGTTGTGCCATTGCCATTAAATTTTCGTTTGCCGTCCATGCTGACTGTTTGGTATACAATATAAACAAATATATAACAACTAAATTATCAACAATCCGCCAATTAACAACCGCAAAACGAAAAAGCGGCGACTACGCGGGAAAACAACGAGAAATTGCCAATGTGTTTGTAATTGGTTAGCTTCGAGAAGATTGGCAGGTCTGGCAGTTTATGGTATTTAAATACTGTTAATTGGCGCCCTCGGTTTTTGGTATTATAATATGTATTAAATATTGCAGTTTAAATAGCTTTAAAGTATAAGCATTATTATATGAATTTTTTTTTTATCATTTGAAATTTTTATAGTCGACAAAAAAGTCACCTTAGGAATGAAATAAAAATGTAATTATTGTTATAACACGTAAATATGTAATATTAAAGAATAATTGTCAATTTGTTGTGTGTTCCAAAGTTCATTTTTATTTCAGAAATGAGCAAAGAAAGTTATATGTTCGTTGCAAATAGCTTATAAATAAATTGTCGAAACTTTTGGCTACTGCTGGCAAAGTAAACAATTTCTACCGCTACTGCCATTATACTAGTTAATTCAAATTGTTTTTATTTTTTCGTGTTTGTTAGTATTTCTAGTATTTAAATTTATTCTTGGTATTTCTTTCGTATAGTATTGTGATACTGGTTTGATACGGTCACTCTGACCATCAGCACTTATTTTCGTATGTAAAACGCATTAAAAACTAATAATTGTGTAAATATTTGATAATTTCGTAGTGACCCCTATGTTTGTTTCTTAGTACACGTAAAATAAGCTGCTGCTGGCACTTAGGCAGCAAAATGCTAGCCCTGTGAATATCAACCTATTACCTTCATTACCTGGCGGGGGTGTGTATGTATGTGTGTATGGGGGATGTTAAAGTGAATCACAATCACGAAGTTAATAAAAATACGCTGTAAAAATGTACCAAAGCGCCTGCAATGCGGCCACCACAGGATCATGTGTCCCCGGTGCAGGCAATCAAATGGACCACGATCGTCAGGCGGCACTGATAGCGCAACATCCACCCACAGCGCCCATTGAGCCCGATTACAGTGGCTTCGATATCGTTAAGGCAACACAATACGGTGCGATAGCTCGTGTACGCGATTTGGTCGAATCGGGCTGGGATGTTAATCAGCCGGACAGCGAAACGGTCACACTGCTGCATTGGGCGGCCATTAACAACCGCAGGGACATTATCAGGTATTTCCTAGAAAAGGGCGCTACAGTTGACGCTGTAGGGGGTGAGCTAAATGCCACGCCACTGCACTGGGCCACACGGCAGGGACACTTGGGTGCTGTTGTCCTGCTGATGGCTGCAGGCGCCGATCCGCGCATACGCGACGCAGAGGGCTGCTCCTGCATACATATTGCCGCACAGTTTGCACACACCGCCTTGGTTGCCTACTTTATAGCCAAAGGTGTCGATCCAGATTTGCAGGATCGTGGCGGCATGACAGCGCTTATGTGGGCCGCTTGGAAGGTAAGTCAATTTGCTGATTACACAACTAATTAAATGTAATTTTAATTAAATCAAAAAATTTATTTTGCTGTTATTCATAACTAAATTGAAAAATGAAAGAATTCAATTCCGAATATAAAATACATTGATGCTTATAATATTGTTTCCATGACAACTATAAAAATAAAAAAGTATTTGATATCAAATCTCACTTCTTGACTATGGTTTTTATAATGGATATATAATATTTGCAATTAAGATATAATTAAATAATATATTGTCTAAAATGAAAGAAAAGATTTTTCGGCTTCTTTCACTCAATAGTACATCGGGTCATCTGTATTGAGTTCCATTTAGACAGTCCTTAAATTGATAGACTAGTTGGTTGATGCATAGATGCACATTGTTAAAATTTTTAAAATTTGTAAGGCCTCTTTTGATGTTCTAGTGCTGTTCGCCCTTCGCGGTGGCTCTCAAAATTAGAGAAGTGGTTGTTCATGAATTATATAGGCTCTCAACGGAGAATTTAGTGGTAGCGTTTAAGTAAGTCTTCCTCCGTGATTCTCAAAATTAGTAGTAGTCCATGATATAAGTGGTAGTGCTTAAATAAAATGGAATTTCTTAAAATGTATTAGAAGAGTTAAAATTACGTAGATTACACAGTATTATTATTTATCTATTAAAAAATCTGAATTGCAAAACTCCATTTAAAATAAAATTTTTTTGTTCTAGTTAATTAAAGTTAAGTTTATAAAATTAGATAAATGAGGCATAAATTAAAACAGCTGCTCTCAAAATTTGATATGATGTACACAAAATGAGTGCAAAAGTTCCAATATTACAAACACTAATTATGGAATTAAGAAACTCTTGAAATTGCAGTTCAAATTACAAAATTTCTATAGCATAATAAAAAATATTCTTGCTTTAAATTATATTGAACAGGTTTGTGCTCTGGATCCTGTACGCTTGCTGCTCACGCTGGGCGCCAATCCCGCTATGGTTGACTATACACACGGCAACACGGCTCTACATTGGGCCATATTGGCGCGTAATGCCACCGCCATATCCACATTGGTGCTTAAATCGAAGGCTTCGCTGGATGTGCCCAATTTACGGTCCGAAACACCGCTATCCATGCTAGAGGCACAAACTGGTGCCATTTGGATTGGTGCCAAGGTCATGGATCGCGTCAGGGAGGCAGCGCAAACGTCACAGCAGCGACGCTCTCTTGTCTCAAAATTACGCCACGATAAACGTTTGCGCTGGTGGTCCATGGTTGCCTGTCCGTTCACCGCCTTCTATTTAGCCGGCATTGTCTTTACCATCAACACATTGTATATTATCAAGTTTTTCCTGCTGGGCTGCCTCTATGCCGTATTCCATACCATTGGGAAGACGCTGTTTGACGAGCATCTAATGGCGCTGTTACCGCTTTCTGTTTATCTAGCGACCAAGGGCTGGTTCTATGTCACCTGGCTGATGTATATCGATGATGCTGTGTCGTTATCGACAACCGTGTGCTTCCTAATATGTTCGCTTGTACTGTGGGTGTGCTTTCTTAAGTCCTGGAAGGGTGATCCGGGCATTATCCGACCCACCAGAGAGCAGCGATTCAAGGTATGTATTTATGTGATAGAATTACATAATCGTTTTTGTAATATATTATTATTTTTAGACAATTATTGAGCTGTCGGAACGAGGTGGGATTGGTTTTGAGCCCGCCTCCTTCTGCTCGGGCTGCCTGGTGCGCAGACCCTTACGCTCCAAGCATTGTTCCGTTTGTGATCGCTGTGTGGCACGCTTCGATCACCACTGCCCCTGGGTGGGTAATTGTATTGGTCTCAAGAATCATAGTTACTTTATGGGCTTTCTCTGGATGCTACTGGTCATGTGCGCTTGGATGCTTTACGGTGGCTCCAAATACTATGTTAACGAGTGCAATGTACACTTTGACGGTAAATATACTTTATATACTTATTTATATTTTAATTTATTACTTACTTAATGTTGAAATTCATAGTCGAAGCGAATTAATATGCAACGAATCATAGAATACTTTTTATATCCAAAACTGAATTGAAACTATTATATTGGATATGTTTTTGAGTAAATGCAAACCTAGTTATCTGTCGGGACACTTGTTTTCTAGTGAAGCCTAAGCCCCTGACACACAACCTAAAACCAAATAGTTTTCGTTCTTCAGTAGATGAGCTTGATTCTAAAACCATTTAAGTGGCAATGGTATAAACTATCAGTTGTCCGTGACGAATGATTTATTTAAGTTGTATTTAGGAAGATATTAACAATTTCCGTTTTATTTGTGGTTTGGTTTTTTTTTTTGAAAAATATCTTTAACATTTTAATAATAGTTTTTAATTTATATCAAAATCGGATATATTACAAGCAATATAAGTGTCATTAAATTGGCATAGATTCTAATAAAGTTATAACTTTAAGTTATAACTTTTTACTAACTCATATTTTCTTTATCTTTTTATTTTCAATTAAAAAGTTTGCAGCCTGTGCTTGTATGTTAAATGAATTAAATTAAACATCTGTTATACTTCTGCTATGTTATTTGTAATAAACAAATCAACATTTCTTTAAATAAATATTGATTAATTAAAAAGTTAGACACTTTTTAAAATAATTAGTGACTATTAAATTTTATTAATTTGCATGAACATAAGCTGTTTATATAAGACATTTAACGTAAATTGAAAAAAATAACAATTTTTTGGATTTATTTTGATAGATTTTCTCACCGCAATGCGCGCAATTGGTAATTGCAACGCCTGGGTGGGCTGGGTCATGGGCAATGCGCTATTGCACATGTCCTGGGTCATTCTTTTGACAATTTGCCAGACTTATCAGGTAATTTGCCTGGGCATGACCACCAACGAACGCATGAATCGTGGTCGATATCGCCACTTCCAGGCCAAGGGTGGACATAGCCCATTTACGCGCGGTCCGCTGCTCAATTTGATTGACTTTCTGGAATGCAATTGCTTTGGCATGATGCATCCACGTCGCGTTGATTGGATGAACTACTATGACTTCGATGCGCAGGTACATCAGACAATTGAAAAGGAACCGTTGCTGCGAGCCGATTGTGCCGATGGCGATCCGCTGGCCGGTGATCATCAGTATGTGTAGGATAAGTCCTATCGGGATGCGAAGACGCTTCAAATGCCCATTGCGCATGTCTAACGTTTCAGGTGCTGACCACATTAGCAAGATAATGCTTTAAATACAATATGCCCTGCCCCCCGATTAGCTTTTTATTATTTATATAGTGATTTGTAATTGGTACGCGCTGCTGCTGCGAAACTCAATATTGATTTACAGCAAAACAAATATATATATATATAAACATCAATAAAAGACAGAAGCGTCGTCGCTGACCGATATCGGATCGATCAAGGTGGACAATTTTAAATGCCACATAAATATAATTAGTACATACATACAATATGTATGTCTTGTGCATGTATTTTACCTGTAATTACAAACAAAAACTGTACATTTTTCTGCATATTTCTTAAACTAGCTGGCATAGATAAAACAAAACACACATTTTTGTCGCTATAAAGTATTTGTAATACCAAAAAGTAAACGCTCACACCGAACAAACGAAAAGAAAAATAAAAGTGTTTAACTAACGCAAAAAAATCAAAAAAACAAAACATAATTCTTTCAAAGATGTGCAATATTCGAAATTTTAATCAATTTTGAAAATAATTAACAAATTGTATGTAAAGCGCACAGTAAATACAATATGAACTTTAAATTTATTAAATATATTGCAAATTAATGTGTATTCTAAAAGCAAGATTATAATAATCTAGGTTGCAAGTTGCCTTTGTGTGAAGCTTGGATTGAAATATCCGCTACGAAATGAGATTAATAAATAATCCAAGCTCTCAATTCAGCAGCTTTAAATTGAACCAAAAGAACAAACACCAAACAAGCAAATTAAATGTTTTTGATAAAAATAAATTCAAATCAATATGGCATACTTAAAATCGATTCTAAACGCGATCCGATTCAATACGCACTCGTCTAGTCAACAATCATTTAAGTAAAAGTTATATAGCAACAAAAAAGTCTATATATATATGTATATACATATATATAAACAATATTGCATATTACAATATACATACTATATACATATTTATATATATATATATATATATACTTATAGTTATGAAATTATGTACACCTATGATGAAGAACAATGATAGAATTTCTTAAACAAAAAAATGCAACAACCTGACAACACAACATACAACAACACGTAGCTAAAGAACCGTTTCTAATTGTAACACGTTACTTAAATGCATTTAAATCTAAATAAACAAATCTAATATATATGATATATAAATCATCTAAAGACAACAACAACTTCAACTAAGAAATATGTATGTATGTAATAATTAAACAAACAAAAAAAAACACAAAAACAAATACTTTTCGATGTAATTATTTTGTATTTAATATTATACAAGACGATAACGCGTAGTTTTCACTCTGCGATTTGCTAGCAGTTATTTGTTTTAAAAAATTTTTATATACTTTTGCTTGCATTGTTATATAAATAAATAAATCCGCTTCTAAAAGACTATGAAGAAATGAGCAATAAGAACATCAAGCAAGCCAGGCAAAACCTCTAATCGTAAGTGTTTTTTGGACCGACTAACAACAAAAATAAACTGAAAACCAAAAATCCATTGCCTACATCTTTAGTTTAGCCACTAAGTTCAAGACAAAATATGTGTATTAAATTAGTATGTAGAATGAAATGCGAGGTGTATGTAACAATGTGCGTTAAAATTTATTAATAAATAGAACTTTATTCCGTATCCAAAGAACGATCTTGTTACTTTTAAATGCTTCTTAAATTTCATTACACTCATAACCAGGAAGCTGTAATATCGTTTACTGAATGTGCTAAATGACATCGATTGCACATTGGGGAATATATCATCCGGAATAACCATGACTAGATTTCATCAATCTGTACGGAAAGGTATATTAATTTGGCCTGTTTTCAGTAATTACATTATTATATCAAATTTGAGAAAATCCTAACAACAATCAGACAGATCAAACGATTTAGGCAATTTTCATCAGAATTTTGATTTTCTGCATGTCAGCTGCAACAAATTTAATTGGAATGAATGTTAACAATAAAAAACAATTCAGATTTGGGTTTTAATGATTTTTTTTGTTTTTATTTTTTGATGACATAATATTTTGTAGATTTAAATTGGTTGGTTTTCTTTTCCGACATTTATGCATTACATTTATAGGCTCGTTTTAAAAATAGAATTTTTTCAGTTAATGATAAATTAAGTGTTTGCTCGTGTGTGTGTGTTTTGTTTTTGTGTTTCGTTATGTTATTATTAAAAGTAAAACATTTAAATATATGCATTATTAAAATACGTTATTGTTATCGCATTTTATACTTCAATTTTGCTTGTGATTAGTTGCTATCGTTTATTACAATTTAGCAGCAGTGTAAATGATATACAATATTATGAATTAGTTTTTTTTAATTTTTTTTTTGTTTTTTGAGTTTTGTGGTCGTCAATTTACTTGCTTCAATGCAAATCATATGAGAATAATGCGCGTTTGCAACGTGCCGAAATTGTAGTTTTATTAGTTTTAAAATATAAAAGCTTACGCACTAGAAATATTTGCCAAAAAAAACTAGTTGTGAATTAGTAGTATAAGTATAGAAACGTGACTGATATTGTTCGATCGGAAAGCCGTGACGGCACTGGTCGGTGTTCATATAATGTGTGGGTAGCACTAGCGTCTTTATTTTTTAAACGGTATGTAGCCGCAATCTTTATAAAGTATATATACATATATTTTATATGTAGGTGGGTTGTGGCGTGGCCAGCTTGAGCTCAATATATATATGTATGTATATGACGTTAGGTGTATTATATAATTTTTAGTTGGTCGGAATAGAAGCGTTTTGAAAATGTGTCCGCGCAGTAGATGTGATAAAAATATGGTAATTGTGGGATTACAGATATAAAGAAATATTGCAATGCGTTTTATAAGCGCACTTCGTTAATATAAGCAAATAAAATAAAATGAAGTTTAAGTGTATATAAGTTATATACTAAAAAAAAACCCTGCGTTTATACGTGACGCAATATCATGAAGCCGAATTAGTCGTTTTTGTTCTTGATTTATTTTATTTTTTTTTGTTGGATAAACGCTCAGTTTATGGGATATGTTTTGTTTTGTGCATGCTAGTTAGAGAAACCTTTTGAATTGTGCTTTTGCAAATTAATGCGAAATTCGAGAATACATGATAATGTGCAACGTATACGCGCAGCTTTTTCCTTTTTCAATTTTACTTCTTTGTTTGTTAGCAGCTAACTGCGTTCAGGCCGCAGACATGAAATGCCCAACAAGTGGAATACAATCCAAGTGATATTATTATTTAGTATATGTGCCCTTGTTGGGCATATACATAGTATAGTTTAAACTAAACGTTTATGTCAAGCTTCTTATGCGTGATTAGCAATGCGATCAAAATAATAATCATTTCAAGTTATTCTTATTTTAAGGGTACTCAAATAAAGACACAAAATCACGTATAGAAACACTCGCATAAACGTGGTAATAAATTTACGAAATATTTTTTTTTTACATGCGTTAGCTTAAGCAAAATGTGTATACATATGCTTAATCTATATGTATACATAAATTTTTATATATTTATATTATATGTAAACATACATTTTTTTTTGTAGTACACGTACAATTTTTTGTTTTAAGTTTTTTTGTTTTGCTTTTAATAAAAAATATATATAAATATATGCTATTTTGAATTTGATTTTATCTCTGCTCATATGTATAGTTATTCAATTTATTTTTTATTTATGTTTTTGTTAGCTGCATTAGATCTTATTTTAGCTTGCTCTTTTTCAGTTTTTCTATTTTATTAAATATGCGCACTTAAAATAGTATATATATGTATATATATAGTGTATATAAAAGTTCATGATTATTGGTTATACATAGATAGTTATGTATAGTTGGGTTTTTATTATTATATATATTAGAGGGGATAGGGGGAAATTATATACCCAGTACAAAGGGTAAGCGTGGCCTTTCTTTGCTTCTGCTTATCATAAAAAATTTGCACACGCACACACATAGTTGAAAATAAACATATTACTACAGAGCAAAGAGCCAAATAATTATAATAATAATAAATAACAAAATGTGCCATGTAAATAGTATTAAAAAAATAAAAACTTGAACTTAGTCTAGATGGTTTGCATAGCAATCTTTAGAAGGGATTTCATTCTTTTTCAGTTTTTCTTGATTTATTTTATGTTTTTTGTTTTTGTAATGAGTGTAGCAATGTTTCTATTATATGTTTACTGTGTGGAGTGTATTATGTGTTTGTGTGTGTGTTGTACAGTTTTTTATGTATGTTTTTCATGCTGTGCTTGCGTTGCTTGGTCTCATAATATGTATAAATTTTATCATATATTTATAAACATTAATTCCCACTGATGTTACGTTTTCGGCAGCAGTTCGGTTTGTGGACTGGGCGGACTGGACAACTGCTGCTGCTGTTGTTGCTGTTGTTGTTGTTGTGCCGTATTCAGCATGGTCGGTGCAGATAATGTGGTCGCCTGCGTAATAACTGTCGTGGCAGAGATGGTCTGTTGCTGCTGCTGCTGCTGTGGCGCCTGTTGCAGCTCCTGTGTGTGCTGCTGGGTTGTTTGATTGTTTAGCGGCTGGTTTGAATTGCAGAGCACCGAATAGACGGAATCAACTTTGCTTAGCTTCTCAAAGAGCGGTATCAGCTCACGCAGTTCGCAGTCGGTAACATCATCAAACCAGGACTTGACAGGAACCTATAAGAATTCGGAAATTAATATTCTAGTATAATGGTAATAGTATTTGTTTACTTACTGCATTGTCTGGATGAAATATATAACTGGCCGGTGAGTTATCAACAATGACAATCTTTTGTAAATCCCGTCCCAGTCGATTTAGATCCTTAATGTAATTACCCCTGTAATAAACGCATGATTCCCTAAACAGTCTTGCACGAAACACATTCCATCTGCAAAAATATGACACAATTTAAATATTTGAAAATATTATTGCAAGTACATATATGTATATTACTAACATTTAATTTTGTTTTCCTTTAAAACTTGTTTGTTAATTATTCAATGCATTTTTATCTGATTTTACCCTTAGGCGTCATTTATATGTTTTCTTAACCAATACTTTAACCACAAAACCCATTCTAGTATTTAGTATTTGTCTCGTTTTCCATTTGTCCTTCATGTTCACTTTAATCGCGGTTAACTAAGTTCTCAATGTTTGAAATGTAAGTTCCCAACCTTTATGTAGAACTTTGTATAATTTCTATATAGTCATGTGAACGTTTTCTACTCCAAAGTAAGAGATTTTAAAATTTGACGAACCTAAAATATAAGCCCAAGTTCAACCCAAGCTTTCAGTTCATTTAACATCTCTAATTATCGGTATGTCAATTAGTAGAAGAAGGGTTTTTATATTGTTTGAATAGACAGACATGAACTATTAACCTAGAGAAAGTCCTTAATTTGAGCTCGCCTCGATACTTACTCGTCTGACTTATATCTTTATACTTTTACTATTATGTATTATGTTATTAATTTGTGGTTTTTGATCTATGAGTCTATTATAACCCCTCTGAGAACCAAGAGATCTCCTATTAGCACAAATTCTTGAATAAAGATTCCTAAAAGAGCAGACTATTCTCCTAGGATGTTTTACTGTACTGTAATTGTAAAATTTGCTTTTGCATATGCGCTGTGCTACCTTCAAGTAGAGATGACTTTACAATCTATTGTAATATGACCCTAGGGTCATGAATAAGACGGTTACGACAGTAAAATTTTCTTTTCCAAAAGTTAGCAAAATGTTTGTGCCAAATGTAGAGGCTAAAACAATATTAAAAAGATACTGTTCACGAATATCGTTTCCGTTTTATGTTAGTTTTGGCCAAGAAAAGATCTCTCAATATTGTGCATGTCCCTGTAAGCTAGACTTAATCTTTTGAGATTTTAGAATACAATTAAATAAACAAAAACTTACTTGTCTAGCAGATCGGCAACTGGATCTGCATATTTGGCTAGTGATGCTGTAAACAAAACACACTCGTACAATTCTCCCATCTTCTGTAGAAACTCATCAACATGCGGTCGCTTTAGCACATAAACCTGATGTATGGTGCCATCGATTTCCACTGGGACTATGAAATCGGCATTAGGTATGGGCTGTAAAATGAGTTAAACGTAGTTAAAAAGTATTTGATTTATAATATCCAAAAATGACACGCACCTTAAAACTACTGTGCACTAGAGTTTCATCCAAATCGATGACCATGCATTTTCGATGCATATCAGAGTGCCTAACCTGAGGTAGAAGGTACCTTTGATGGTCCAATATGGGCGGCGGGGTTGTTGAACCATCGATTTGAGTCCCATTTTGGCTTGTTTTCGTTCGATTTCGTCGCCAGCAGCAAAGTAATGATTGTAGAATTCCTCGTTTTTGTGGCTTTAAACGATCCACATCTTCTAAAATGAATACATTTACAAAAATACGCATTTAGAATCAACATTTTGATTAATTAATCTAAAAAATTAAATACGTAATTGATATATATATATCTTTAATGCGTTGATAGGTGTACAACAATTTGATTCTGTAGTTATTTTCAATTGAAAATCTAATATTTTTATAAGCCCCTCATTAAATATTATCACACAAATACCAATGTAAAAGTTCACTGTTTTCACAATCAATTTGAACCACATATATTGATAAATTGGCCTTGATAGTATATACAGTAGCGGTCAAAATAATAGTAGTGCGTGTAATGCAATGTGTAATGTTTGACGGCCTTGGAAGTGAATCAAGGCTGACATTTGGAATTTTGTGAATGCCTTACATATTGTCGAGATCCTCGGCTACCAAACAACACAATTTTGGACTCATCCGACCACAATAGTTCTACATTTCTCAAGCGGTCATTTCTTATGTTCTTTAGAAAACCGTTTTCACTTTTGGACAGGTTTTTTTTTCGAAAACGGAACTTTTTTCAAGCTTCTTGCTACTAGATTATTTTTCCTCAAACATCTACGAATCATTTCTATAACTTAGTCCATACCTAAGTCCTTTTTAATAGGTATTACAGGAGCAAACGTGTCGCGCTTCGAATACATCTCAACATTTTTCACTGGTTTTTATGACATGATTCGAGATCTTCCACTTTTATCTTTTTTTGGCGAGTACTTTTTGGTGGATCCCATCATGATTGACGAGCCTTCAATCAAATTTTGCCCTTCTTTCAAAGTTTTCCCTTCAAAAATCAATATTTTAATAAAAGCACGCTTCTCTAAGCAAATAAAATTTTATAAACTATATTGTAATTTATGAAATTACAATAATAAATACCAAATCATATTCTTTTCTTGCTTAAAATAATTTTTTTTTAGTTTTAATTAGTTCACTACTATTATTTTGACCGGCTCAAATTAAGGGTTGATCACGAAAAAGCGGAGAATCTTAAAAATGAAAAAAGCTTTTATGTCCTAATGATACTTTTTCATAAAAGCTTATTCAACACTATGATCTGACAATGTCAGAAAACAAAAGTTCGAATGTACCTACGAAATATCAATGTTTTAATTTTATGTCTGGTGGCACTACTATTATTTCGACCGCAGCTGTATATATTTATAATATACATATTTATATACCATATATTATAAGACAGCAGTTGTATATAATAATTTTATGGAATTAATCTGAACGTTTTTCGATTGACTTGAGTGTAGTAAATTAATCAATTAATATATGCAACGTTTATTGATTGTTCTATATAAAATTCAAATGTACTCGTATTAAAGTCTCTCAAATCTTCAGACAGCTATAAGATTTTAAATTTTTTTTTGCGGTTTTGTTTACATTTGTGAGTTCAGTATGTTGTCAATGTTGATATTTTTGGAATGAATTCAATAATAATAATAGTTAATAAAAAAATGTTTATTTATTAAAATTGTGCACATAATTTAGGTAGTCTGTAAACATATAGCAGGGTTACTATTTATCTATCTGGCTTAGGTAAATTTAGCCATATTATGTTCCCTTTTCATTTAATAGTTTATTTGAAAAATTCATCCCGACAAATACAAAAAATTGAATTAGATAATTTTTCATAATTTTCAATGTGGTCGAAATTCTCTGTATGCTGAGCTAGCATCATCCTTAAGCACCATAAAAAACTGGTAAAATAAATTCAACCGTGGTCGCCGTTCTCTGCAGGATGATTTCAAAGAAGATCAATAGCTGAAAAGAAGGATCGTGTCCATTGAAGCAACGAAATGCCGAAAAAATTCCGTCGAGATGCTTCAAAAGTTTGATATACAATATTTGCACAGGTGAGAAATCTTAGATATAGGCGTATGAAGCAACAAACAACTGTCTGGGTCTTCTGCAAATCGTTGCCCGTATTTTTGGAATTAATGTTCATATTGCCCCCAAACACCCGAAAAACGTATAACGATCAATTCTGAATGGTACATGACCATTTGCTTACCAGAGGTGTTTAAAGAATTAAGAAAAAGAAACCATAAAAGAAGAATCACCTAAAGAAGCACCTAAAACATAGAATTAATGGGTCATCCGCCGATAAGTCCTGATTTAGCACCCAATGATTTTTACTCCCATCGATATTTGAACCCCAAAGAAGCGGTTGATAAGCTCATTATGCACGATTTGAAAATGTCTGATTTGGAGTGCACAAAATAATTCGAAATGTTGCAGAACTGTATTGGTTTTTTAGGGAGAAAAACACATTTTATAATTTCCGGCTCTACACTCAAAGAAAAGTGTACATCCAATTGTGGAAAACTGACGTCAGTGGTTGGAAAAACAGGATAGAAACAGCGCCATAGAAATTTTTTTATGCCCTGTAGATTTAATTACCACAAAGTGAAGAAAATGTTGTAACTCTGGCAGATAAAATTTTCTGTTTTATTTATCTTATTTAATTATTTCGATAACTCGAGAAAACTTTTTCTACAAAACATGGAAAAATCTATAATTTTATGTCCATAATAAAAAAAATCCGTTATTTTTTTAAATTTGAATAAAAAAATTACTTTACTTTGGTTAAAGAAATAAGTCAACATATTTTGTAAAAATTTATATTGAGCATAGAAAATTTTCTGCAGGTTAATGAATTTTATATTCATTTCATAGAACACCTGGATTTCATATTGTAGAAAATCCATACTTCCGATTATAAGCCCATAATTTTTTTTGTTTATTCATATCATAGAAAATATATTCGTACTGTGGAAATTTTCACTTCTTTGTAGAGATTTATACTCTGTTTGTAGAATTTTATTTTATTTTTTTTATCGAAAGTGTTTCTATACTTAAAAAAATTTCTTTTTTCTTAGTGTAAATACCCGACATAAATAGCAAGCCTCGTACATATGTGATTTATATACATTTATAATAAAAACAGCAATAAGGTAGAAAATGTCAATTCGAATTTGATGAAACAATCTATAAAAATTGTAGAATAAGTAAGTATTTTCTTTAGAAATATGTACTTTACTCTTTGTACTTTATACTAGGGAACGTAAATACCGATTATTATATTATTATTTTAAATCTAAAAAATCAAGAATAGTGCACGCTCGTTATTTGTGCATGTTCACTGAAATGACGTGAAAACCGAACCCAAAATTTTATTGAAAAAATAGTATTATTATTAAAAAAACAATTAATATTGCAAACAATGCTTAATTTTGCATTTTATTCCGCCGTTTTTTTTTTAGTGGGTCAACAATATTCTCTCTGGTTAGGGATTGTCAAGAAAGGGAAGGTAATATTCATATTACAATTTAAAGAAAATATATATATATATATATATATATATATATGTATATATATAATGGAACCATTATTTCTGTCAAATGTTAAAAAATAATCTGTCATAATAGTTGGAACGTCGCGAATACTGAGCTGAGTTTAAAGATAATTTCCATTTATTTACTCAAAATCCTTTCTTTTTTTTGTGATTGAGTATATAAAGTAAGAGATCATTCTTAAAAAAAAGAACATAAATCCCTGGTAGCACACTTGACGGTGATCAAAATTTAAGGTATACATTTTGGTCCCTAACCCCATCTCCAGTAGAGTTGCGTGATGACGGGGGTGGCGCAACCCGAACTTAATATATCTCAAAAATGTTGCCTTAATACGCATCAATAAAAAATTATTTATATATATATGGATATATCAAAAATATATGTGTATGTGCATGTCAATTTTCCACATTAATATTTTGATTTTTCTTTCTTTTTTTGGATTCGTAATATGCAGATGATTTGTGTGCAAAATTGTCTTAAAATAGAAATCAAACGAAATTTAATAGATATGGAAAAAGCAACAACGACAATATTACAGAGGGTGTGTGAGTGTGTTTAGTGTATGAAATCAAATTTAGCATACATACAGTTGCGGTCAAAATAATAGTAGTGCGTGTAATGCAATGTGTAATGTTTGACGGCCTTGGAAGTGAATCTAGGCTGACATTCTGAATTTTGTGAATGCCTTACATATTGTCGAGATCCTCGGTTACCAAAAAACACAATTTTGGACTCATCCGACCACAATAGTTCTCCATTTCTCAAGCGGTCATTTCTTATGTTCCTTAGAAAACCATTTTAACTTTTGGACAGGTATTTTATTCGAAAACGGAACTTTTCTCAAGCTTCTTGCTACTAGATTATTTTTCCTCAAACATCTACGAATCATTTCTATAACTTAGTCCATACCTAAGTCCTTTTTTATATTGCAGGAGCAAACGTGTCGCGCTTCGAATACTTTTTAACATTTGTCACTAGTTTTTAGGACATGATTCGAGGTCTTCCACTTTTATCTTTTTTTGGCGAGTACTTTTTTGATGGATCTCATCATGATTGACGAGCCTTCAATCAAATTTTGCACTTCTTTCAAAGTTTTCCCTTCAAAAATCAATTTTTTTAATAAGAGCACGCTTCTCAGAAGTGTAAGGCTTGCTACGCCCCTTTGTTGCAAGTCTAAGCAAATAAAATTTTATAAAATATATTGTAATTTATCAAATTACAATAATAAATACCAAATCATAATCTTTTCTTGCTTAAAATAATTTTTTTTTAGTTTTAATTAGTTCACTACTATTATTTTGACCGGCTCAAATTAAGGGTTGATCACGAAAAAGCGGAGAATCTTAAAAATGAAAAAAGCTTTTATGTCCTAATGATACTTTTTCATAAAAGCTTATTCAACACTATGATCTGACAATGTCAGAAAACAAAAGTTCGAATGTACCTACGAAATATCAATGTTTTAATTTTATGTCTGGTGGCACTACTATTATTTTGACCGCAGCTGTACATGCGTTAAATCGATGGAAAATGCTATAATTGCATGCACAGAGCCAGAGGGACAGAGAGACAGATATACAGACATACAGACATAGTCAAATAGACACGCACACCTCGTTAAAAGTACGAAGGCCGCCGATTGACCTTTAAGCCCCTGTGGTCGCCTGAGGTGCACCCAGGAGTGCTTTAAGCAGACTTTGCCCCCCACCAATCTCAGGCACCTAGAAGCTAAATCAGGAATTGCATTTGTTAGAATTGTTGTTTTTTTTTGTATGAAACAAAGAAAATAACATTCAAACACAGCACTTGACGAGCAAAAACATGAATGGAGTGCATGTTGCATGTTGCATGTTGAATGTTGCTTATGCGTCTGGTGGTGGTAAGAGGGGTTTTACACCAGCTTAGCTAGACGTTAGTCGGTTCATTGAACCGTTAGCTAGAGAAAACATAGCTTAGAATCAGTACTATACCAAGCAGCTAAAACCCTTAGGTGGTCCCTGCTCGGGCGTCCTTGCACTGTGGGGAAATTGACCTTTTTTTCTGGAATAAATTGACAACTTAAAGACTAAGCGAGTTTTTCGACTATAATTTTTTGTCAACAGTATTTTAAACTGTTTTTTTTTTTTGACCATTTTTATCTTTGCCGATCGACATTTCATAACTGTGAAATTGTACAAAAAGTGCAGAAAAGCGCAGTTTAAGTATTCTGTTACGAATTCAGAATTGATGACTCTACAACAAGCGAATAGTCTCATTTCTAAAATGTGCTTGGAAATTTTTAAAATTCTATTCAAAAATACAATTTTTTGAAAGATATTTATGTACGATTGTATTATATTTAAGATAAGTTTATTATAACATGAACGGGAAAATAATAGTAACAAAATAAGTATTTAAATTCAACGGATTAATTAACAACTTTATGTACGACTCTTGCGACTGCTCTCGACAACTCTCTCTCACCGACTGTGTTCAGCTCTCTCTCTGCTGTACGCTTTTCGCTCTCTCGGCTGATCGCTCTTTGGCATGCATTCGCATGCGTTGGCCACACTGCTGTGTGGTACCATCTTACATTTATTTTTAAAGCAAGTTTTTAATTTAGAAAAACAACAACACAAAACTGCCATTATAAAATTGATATCCATCACAAAGATTTAAGGCATTTTACGTTAAGCAAAAATAAATTTGTTAACATTTAACATTTGTCTAGAACAGCTGTTTTAACAGCGGCTTAACAGTGGGTCGAATATTAAAACTATTTGGTATGTACCATTAAAGAAGTTTCATGTAAAAGTTTGTAATTTAAAAAAAAAAAAAAAAAAAAAAGATGCGATTTCCCATAGTGCATTGTGAAGTACAGCTGTACTTGAATATTTTATGAGCGTGTTGTCGACGTCGGCGTTGTCGCAATATCATGATGAAAGCTCTGACAACAGCAACAATAACGAGCAGTTGAGAACGTGATAGGACACACATATACGGGTGTATACAGGTGTATACGGGTGTATACAGGTGTATAGGGGGATGATTATTAGGCGGGTGAAAGGTGAAACGCCCGACGATATGAAGGACTCCCAGATAAGCTTTAAAGTAGCTTCAAACACAGACACACAACACACATCATATTTTACATAACTTTGCATAAAAGCCAAGCCAAGCCAAAAGGCGTCATCAATTTGTCGCCAACTTGTTGAACTGACAAGCGCAACATTTTGTTGCCGTTATTGATAGGCTGACTATATGTGTATATTTATATTTAGGTCTGTGGGTTCTGTTCTTGATTGATGCGCAGGCTCCAAAGACCGGGTAAATGGGTAGGTGGGTAGGGTGGTATTCTTTGAGCATTCATGAACAGACCCATCATCACACTCAAATAGGCTTTGTCCTATTTTTAAGGCTTTAAATTGAATTATTGACTTTCTATTTTTGCGTCGAGATTTTTTCTTTCTTTAATTTCATATATAAAATCATTTTTTTTGTTTTTTTTTTTTGATTTTGTTTTTGCTACTTTTCCATATTTATAGCTATATGGCGCAATTTGTATATCAGCTTTTAATAGACACCAAATTTGGCATGCAGCTGACCGTAATAATGGCATCAAATTGAAATCTGTGGGTGTGTAATGAAATGTTAAATACCAGAGTCACGAATTCCATTTATTTTATCTATATATATATATATAAGTATTTTATAAGTGGCACAATTTAATGAACTAAAGCAAGTCTACAGCTTCAAAATTACTTACATTAGTAGACTGTAGTTGCTTTTTGAATTTTATCCATTATTTAGGCCGATTAAAATGATGAATTTTATATAAATTAGACTTGTAAATGTTTGAATATCCATTTGCAAATAACTAAGGCTAATCATCAATACATTTAATGATTGTAGGTTTGTATAGTATGATTTCAAATTAAAAAAAAAGTTAAGTATATGGGCATTTCCAGAGCGGCATTACGTGACAATCGTACGCCTAAATGTGAAAAAAGCTAGAAAAAAGTAAAACTTAAAAAAAAAATGTTTATATCTGAGTAGCAATCTAGCTGGACTATATTTAGTAAAAGAGATGAAAATATTCGTACTTTTCGATTAAAAGATATAAGCAAAAAACAGATGTGTGGCGTTACGTGACAAGAATAGAGTTAAGTAGACTTAAAGATGTAAAATGGCAAAACTCTGCGAAGTGTGCAAGATTTTTTGTATAAAACATTTTATACTATTTAACTGAATAATGTAAGTTAATTTTGCGGCTATTTCATTTAAAACGCTTTTCCTGTTTTTTTTTAGAAGCCTTAGTATAAACTGTTACGTGACAGGGCGTTACGTGACATAAATTTTTATTTAACGCATTTATTTCGGCTTCAATAATAACATAAACTTAAATTAAAAGGAAAATTAAGTTATTCAGAAAAACAATTTTAACCCAGTATTCGTGTTAATCGATGGCTAGGTGTATTGGCAAGAAGAGCGTGTACTGTGGCGATACGTGACACACCTTTAAAATTTTCTAAAAAATTAAATAATTTTTTATGTGACCCGAAAGTTTATTATATTTACACTGTTATATGAAACTTTGTTTGGATCTGAAATTTTACGCACCTGCGATCATCAGTGCAGATGTAATGATACGAAATGCTGTTTTTTGTGGCGTTACGTGACATTAGAATGTCGGTAAAAGCAAATCAAAATTTTATTGTAAATTGACGTTTGCTTGCTCTCTGGTAAACTGTTGCTTTAACAAAACTTTTTGCGTCTCATTACACTAAGAATAGTTAATTTTTAGGATAATATGCTCTTAGAAATGCAAAAAACATGATTTTCAACTTTCAAGCACGATTACTCGGTAGTGCAACTAAAAAAATCTTTGAACTCTTTAATTGAACAAATTTTTGACAATTCTCTATAATAATTAAATGTTAAAAAAAAGTATTGGTTGACTTGAATTTTCATGGTAAGTAATATATAATTTAAGCAAACAGTTTTTGATTTCATAATTATTTTTATACTATTTTTAAATTGATATAATTAATATATTGCATCAATTGTCATACTCTTTACATTTAATTATTATAAGATTAGTATGAGTCAAAGTTTTAGTTGCATAAGAGTAAATCGTGCTTAAAGTTGAAAAATGTCTATTGTATTTCTAAGCGCATATATATCCTAAAAATTAACTATTTTAGTGTAATGTACCAAAAAGTTTTGTTAGAGTCAACATTTACAGATATGCAAGCAAACGTCAATTTAAAATAAAATTTTGATTTGCTTTTACCGACATTCTAATGTCACGTAACGCCACAAAAAACAGCATTTCGTATTATTACATCTGCACTGATGATCGCAGGTGCGTAATAATTTCAGATCTAAACAAAGTTTCATACAACAATGTAAATATAATAAACTTTCGGGTCACATAACAAAATTATTTAATTTTTTAGAAAATTTTAACAGGTGTGTCACGTAACGCCACAGTACACGCTCTTCTTGCCAATACACCTAGCCATCGATTTACACGAATACTGGGTTTAAATTGTTTTTCTGAATTACTTAATAATCTAAATATAAATAAATGTTTTAAAGGCGATCAAAATGTACTTTGGAAATTTATGTCACGTAACGCCCTGTCACGTAACAGTTTATACTAAGGCTTGTGAAAAAAAAACAGGAAAAGAGTTTTAAATGAAATAGCCGGCAAAATTAACTTACATTATTCAGTTAAATAGTATAAAATGTTTTATACAAAAAATCTTGCACACTTCGCAGAGTTTTGCCATTTTACATCTTTAAGTCTATTTAACTCTATTCTTGTCACGTAACGCCATACATCTGTTTTTTGCTTATATCTTTTAATCGGAAAGTACGAATATTTTCATCTCTTTTACTAAATATAGTCCAGCTATATTGCTACTCAGATATAAACATTTTTTTTTTTAAGTTTTACTTTTTTCTAGCTTTTTTCACATTTAGGCGTACGATTGTCACGTAATGCCGTATACTTAACTTTTTTTTTAATTTGAAATCATACTATACTAACCTACAATCATTAAATATATTGATGATTAGCCTTAGTTATTTGCAAATGGATATTCAAACATTTAAAAGTCTAATTTATATAAAATTCATCATTTTAATCGGCCTAAATAATGGATAAAATTCAAAAAGCAACTACAGTCTACTAATGTAAGTAATTTTGAAGCTGTAGACTTGCTTTAGTTCATTAAATTGTGCCACTTATAAAATACTTATATATATATATATAGATAAAATAAGTGGAATTCGTGACTCTGGTATTTAATATTTCATTTACACACCCACAGATTTCAATTTGATGCCATTATTACGGTCAGCTGCATGCCAAATTTGGTGTCTATTAAAAGCTGATATACAAATTGCGCCATATAGCTATAAATATGGAAAAGTAGCAAAAACAAAATCAACAACAAAAAAAAAATGATTTTATATATGAAATTCAAGAAAGAAAAAATCTCGACGCAAAAATAGAAAGTCAATAATTCAATTTAAAGCCTTAAAAATAGGACAAAGCCTATTTGAGTGTGATGATGGGTCTGTTCATGAATGCTCAAAGAATACCACCCTACCCACCTACCCGGTCTTTGGAGCCTGCGCATCAATCAAGAACAGAACCCACAGACCTAAATATAAATATACACATATAGTCAGCCTATCAATAACGGCAACAAAATGTTGCGCTTGTCAGTTCAACAAGTTGGCGACAAATTGATGACGCCTTTTGGCTTGGCTTGGCTTTTATGCAAAGTTATGTAAAATATGATGTGTGTTGTGTGTCTGTGTTTGAAGCTACTTTAAAGCTTATCTGGGAGTCCTTCATATCGTCGGGCGTTTCACCTTTCACCCGCCTAATAATCATCCCCCTATACACCTGTATACACCCGTATACACCTGTATACACCCGTATATGTGTGTCCTATCACGTTCTCAACTGCTCGTTATTGTTGCTGTTGTCAGAGCTTTCATCATGATATTGCGACAACGCAGACGTCGACGTCGACAACACGCTCATAAAATATTCAAGTACAGCTGTACTTCACAATGCACTATGGGAAATCGCATCTTTTTTTTTTTTTTTGTTTAAAAAAATTACAAACTTTTAGATGAAACTTCTTTAATGGTACATACCAAATAGTTTTAATATTCGACCCACTGTTAAGCCGCTGTTAAAACAGCTGTTCCAAACAAATGTTAAATGTTAACAAATTTATTTTTGCTTAACGTAAAATGCCTTAAATTTTTGTGATGGATATCAATTTTTTAATGGCAGTTTTGTGTTGTTGTTTTTCTAAATTAAAAACTTGCTTTAAAAATAAATGTAAGATGGTACCACACAGCAGTGTGGCCAACGCATGCGAATGCATGCAAAAGAGCGATCAGCCGAGAGAGCGAAAAGCGTACAGCAGAGAGAGAGCTGAACACAGTCGGTGAGAGAGAGTTGTTGAGAGCAGTCGCAAGAGTCGTATATAAAGTTGTTAATTAATCCGTTGAATTTAAATACATTATTTTGTTACTATTATTTTCCCGTTCATGTTATAATAAACTTATCTTAAATATAATACAATCGTACATAAATATCTTTCAAAAAATTGTATTTTTGAATAGAATTTTAAAAATTTCCAAGCACATTTTAGAAATGAGACTATTCGCTTGTTGTAGAGTCATCAATTCTGAATTCGTAACAGAATACTTAAACTGCGCTTTTCTGCACTTTTTGTACAATTTCACAGTTATGAAATGTCGATGGTCAAAAAAAAAAACAGTTTAAAATACTGTTGACAAAAAATTATAGTCGAAAAAACTCGCTTAGTCTTTAAGTTGTCAATTTATTCCAGAAAAAAAGGTCAATTTCCCCACAGTGCAAGGGCGCCCGAGCAGGGACCACCTAAGGGTTTTAGCTGCTTGGTATAGTACTGATTCTAAGCTATGTTTTCTCTAGCTAACGGTTCAATGAACCGACTAACGTCTAGCTAAGCTGGTGTAAAACCCCTCTTACCACCACCAGACGCATAAGCAACATTCAACATTCAACATGCAACATGCACTCCATTCATGTTTTTGCTCGTCAAGTGCTGTGTTTGAATGTTATTTTCTTTGTTTCATACAAAAAAAACAACAATTCTAACAAATGCAATTCCTGATTTAACTTCTAGGTGCCTGAGATTGGTGGGGGGAAAAGTCTGCTTAAAGCACTCCTGGGTGCACCTCAGGCGACCACAGGGGCTTAAAGGTCAATCGGCGGCCTTCGTACTTTTAACGAGGTGTGCGTGTCTATTTGAGTATGTCTGTATGTCTGTATGTCTGTATATCTGTCTCTCTGTCCCTCTGGCTCCGTGCATGCAATTATAGCATTTTCCATCGATTTAACGCATGTACAGCTGCGGTCAAAATAATAGTAGTGCCACCAGACATAAACTTAAAACATTGATATTTCGTAGGTACATTCGAACTTTTGTTTTCTGACATTGTCAGATCATAGTGTTGAATAAGCTTTTATGAAAAAGTATCATTAGGACATAAAAGCTTTTTTAATTTTTAAGATTCTCCGCTTTTTCGTGATCAACCCTTAATTTGAGCCGGTCAAAATAATAGTAGTGAACTAATTAAAACTAAAAATAAAATATTTTAAGCAAGAAAGGCATATGATTTGGTATTTATTATTGTAATTTGATAAATTACAATATATTTTATAAAATTTTATTTGCTTAGACTTGCAACAAAGGGGCGTGGCAAGCCTTACACTTCTGAGAAGCGTGCTCTTATTAAAATATTGATTTTTGAAGGGAAAACTTTGAAAGAAGTGCAAAATTTGATTGAAGGCTCGTCAATCATGATGAGATCCATCAAAAAAGTACTCGCCAAAAAAAGATAAAAGTGGAAGACCTCGAATCATGTCCTAAAAACTAGTGACAAATGTGGAGATGTATTCGAAGCGCGACACGTTTGCTCCTGCAATACCTATAAAAAAGGACTTAGGTATGGACTAAGTTATAGAAATGATTCGTAGATGTTTGAGGAAAAATAATCTAGTAGCAAGAAGCTTGAGAAAAGTTCCGTTTTCTAATAAAATACCTGTCCAAAAGTGAAAACGGTTTTCTAAAGAACATAAGAAATGACCGCTTGAGAAATGGAGAACTATTGTGGTCGGATGAGTCCAAAATTGTGTTGTTTGGTAGCCGAGGATCTCGACAATATGTAAGGCATTCACAAAATTCCGAATGTCAGCCTAGATTCACTTCCAAGGCCGTCAAACATTACACATTGCATTACACGCACTACTATTATTTTGACCGCAACTGTATGTATGCTAAATTTGATTTCATACACTAAACACACACACACCCTCTGTAATATTGTCGTTGTTGCTTTTTCCATATTTATTAAATTTCGTTTGATTTCTATTTTAAGACAATTTTGCACACAAATCATCTGCATATTACGAATCCAAAAAAAGAAAGAAAAATCAAAATATTAATGTGGAAAATTGACATGCACATACACATATATTTTTGATATATCCATATATATATAAATAATTTTTTATTGATGCGTATTAAGGCAACATTTTGGAGATATATTAAGTTCAGGTTGGGAGTGCGCCACCCCCGTCATCACGCAACTCTACTGGAGTTGTGGTTAGGGACCAAAATGTATACCTTAAATTTTGATCACCGTCAAGTGTGATACCAGGGATTTATGTTCTTTTTTTTAAGAATGATCTCTTACTTTATATACTCAATCACAAAAAAAAGAAAGGATTTTGAGTAAATAAATGGAAATTATCTTTAAACTCAGCTCAGTATTCGCGACTACCCAGCTACTCGACGTTCCAACTATTATGTCAGATTATTTTTTAACATTTGACAGAAATAATGGTTCCATTTTATATATATATATATTTTTTTTTTCTTTAAATTGTAATATGAATATTACCTTCCCTTTCTTAACAATCACTAACCAGAGAGAATATTGTTGACCCACCAAAAAAAAACGGCGGAATAAAATGCAAAATTAAGCATTGTTTGCAACATTAATTTTTTTTTAATAATAACACTATTTTTTCAATAAAATTTTGGGTTCGGTTTTCACATAATTTCAGTGAACAAATAACAAATAACGAGCGTGCACTATTCTTGATTTTTTAGATTTAAAATAATAATATAATAATCGGTATTTACGTTCCCTAGTATAAAGTACAAAGAGTAAAGTACATTATTCTAAAGAAAATACTTACTTATTCTACAATTTTTATAGATTGTTTCATCAAATTCGAATTGACATTTTCTACCTTATTGCTGTTTTTATTATTTATATATAAATCACATATGTACGAGGCTTGCTATTTATGTCGGGTATTTACACTAAGAAAAAAGAAATTTTTTTAAGTATAGAAACACTTTCGATAAAAAAAATAAAATAAAATTCTACCAACAGAGTATAAATCTCTACAAAGAAGTGAAAATTTCCACAGTACGAGTATATTTTCTATGATATGAATAAACGAAAAAAATTATGAGTTTATAATCGGAAATATGGATTTTCTACAATATGAAATCCAGGTGTTCTATGAAATGAATATAAAATTCATTAACCTGCAGAAAATTTTCCATGCTCAATATAAATTTTTACAAAATATGTTGACTTATTTCTTTAACCAAAGTAAAGTAATTTTTTTATTCAAATTTAGAAAAATAACGGATTTTTTTTATTATGGACATAAAATTATAGATTTTTCCATGTTTTGTAGAAAAAGTTTTCTCGAGTTATCGAAATAATTAAATAAGATAAATAAAACAGAAAATTTTATCTGCCAGAGTTACAACAATTTCTTCACTTTGTGGTAATTAAATCTACAGGGCATAAAACAATTTCTATGGCGCTGTTTCTATCCTGTTTTTCCAACCACTGACGTCAGTTTTCCACAATTGGATGTACACTTTTTTTTGAGTGTAGAGCCGGAAATTAAAAAATGTGTTTTTCTCCCTAAAAAACCAATACAGTTTTGCAACATTTCGAATTATATTGTGCACTCCAAATCAGACATCTTCAAATCGTGCATTATGAGCTTATCAACCGCTTCTTTGGGGTTCAAATATCGATGGGAGTAAAAATCATTGGATGCTAAATCAGAACTTATCGGCGGATGACCCATTAATTCTATGTTTTAGGTGATTCTTCTTTTATGGTTTCTTTTTCGTAATTCTTTAAACACCTCTGGTAAGCAAACGGTCATGTACCATTCAGAATTGATCGTTATACGTTGTTCGGGTGTTTAGTGGCAATATGAACATTAATTCCAAAAATACGGGCAACGATTTGCATTATTGGGCTTCGCTCGTCTTGGAAGACCCAGACAGTTGATTGTTGCTTCATACGCCTATATCTAAGATTTCTCACCTGTGCAAATATTTTATATCAAACTTTTGAAGCATCTCGACGGAATTTTTTGGGCATTTCGTTGCTTCAATGGACACGATCCTTCTTTTCAGCTATTGATCTTCTTTGAAATCATCCTGCAGAGAACGGCGACCACGGTTGAATTTATTTTACCAGTTTTTTATGGTGCTTAAGGATGATGCTAGCTCAGCATACAGAGAATTTCGGCCACATTGAAAATTATTGAAAATAATTCAATTTTTTTTATTTGTCGGGATGAATTTTCCAAATAAACTATTAAATGAAAAGGGAACATAATATGGCTAAATTTACCTAAGCCAGATAGATAAATAGTAACCCTTCTATATGTTTACAGACTAGCTAAGTTAGGTGCACAATTTTAATAAATAAACATTATTTTATTAACTATTATTATTATTCAATTCAAATTTAAGAAATTATAGCTGTCTGAAGATTTGAGAGACTTTAATACGAGTACATTTGAATTTTATATAGAATAATCAATAAACGTTGCATATATTAATTGATTAATTTACTACACTCAAGTCAATCGAAAAACGTTCAGATTAATTCCATAAAATTATTATATACAACTGCTGTCTTATAGTATATGGTATATAAATATATATATACTATCAAGGCCAATTTATCAATATATGTGGTTCAAATTGATTGTGAAAACAGTGAACTTTTACATTGGTATTTGTGTGATAATATTTAATGAGGGGCTTATAAAAATATTAGATTTTCAATTGAAAATAACTACAGAATCAAATTGTTGTACACCTATCAACGCATTAAAGATATATATATATCAATTACGTATTTAATTTTTTAGATTAATAAATCAAAATGTTGATTCTAAATCTTTTTTTTTTAATTGTATTTATTTTAGAAGATGTGGATCGTTTAAAGCCACAAAAACGAGGAATTCTACAATCATTACTTTGCTGCTGGCGACGAAATCGAACGAAAACAAGCCAAAATGGGACACAAATCGATGGTTCAACAACCCCGCCGCCCATATTGGACCATCAAAGGTACCTTCTACCTCAGGTTAGGCACTCTGATATGCATCGAAAATGCATGGTCATCGATTTGGATGAAACTCTAGTGCACAGTAGTTTTAAGGTGCGTGTAATTGTTGGATATTATAAATCAAATGCTTTTTAACTACGTTTAACTCATTTTACAGCCCATACCTAATGCCGATTTCATAGTCCCAGTGGAAATCGATGGCACCATACATCAGGTTTATGTGCTAAAGCGACCGCATGTTGATGAGTTTCTACAGAAGATGGGAGAATTGTACGAGTGTGTTTTGTTTACAGCATCACTAGCCAAATATGCAGATCCAGTTGCCGATCTGCTAGACAAGTAAGTTTTTGTTTATTTAATTGTATTCTAAAATCTCGAAAAGATTAAGTCTAGCTTACAGGGACATGCACAATATTGAGAGATCTTTTCTTGGAAACGATATTCGTGAACAGTATATTTTTAATATTGTTTTAGCCTCTACATTTGGCACAAACATTTTGCTAACTTTTGGAAAAGAAAATTTTACTGTCGTAACCGTCTTATTCATGACCCTAGGGTCATATTACAATAGATTGTAAAGTCATCTCTGCTTCAAGGTAGCACAGCTTGATAACTCACCTGAACATACAAATTTTACAATTACAGTACAGTAAAACATCCTAGGAGAATAGTCTGCTCTTTTAGGAATCTTTATTCAAGAATTTGTGCTAATAGGAGAGCTCTTGGTTCTCAGAGGGGTTAAAATAGACTCATAGATCAAAAACCACAAATTAATAACATAATACATAATAGTAAAAGTATAAAGATATAAGTCAGACGAGTAAGTATCGAGGCGAGCTCAAATTAAGGACTTTCTCTAGGTTAATAGTTCATGTCTTTCTATTCAAACAACATAAAAACCCTTTTTCTACTAATTGACAACCGATAATTAGAGATGTTAATTGAACTAAAAGCTTGGGTTGAACTTGGGCTTATATTTTAGGTTCGTCAAATTTTGAAATCTCTTTGTTACAAGGTTTACTTTGGAGTAGAAAACGTTCACATGGCTATATAGAAATTATACAAAGTTTTACATAAAGGTTGGGAACTTACATTTCAAACATTGAGAACTTAGTTAACCGCGATTAAAGTGAACATGAAGGACAAATGGAAAACGAGACAAATACTAAATACTAGAATGGGTTTTTTTGTGGTTAAAGTATTGGTTAAGAAAACATATAAATGACGCCTAAGGGTAAAATCAGATAAAAATGCATTGAATAATTAACAAACAAGTTTTAAAGGAAAAAATAATTAAATGTTAGTAATATACATATATGTACTTGCAATAATATTTTTAAATATTTAAATTGTGTCATATTTTTGCAGATGGAATGTGTTTCGTGCAAGACTGTTTAGGGAATCATGCGTTTATTACAGGGGTAATTACATTAAGGATCTAAATCGACTGGGACGGGATTTACAAAAGATTGTCATTGTTGATAACTCACCGGCCAGTTATATATTTCATCCAGACAATGCAGTAAGTAAACAAATACTATTACCATTATACTAGAATATTAATTTCCGAATTCTTATAGGTTCCTGTCAAGTCCTGGTTTGATGATGTTACCGACTGCGAACTGCGTGAGCTGATACCGCTCTTTGAGAAGCTAAGCAAAGTTGATTCCGTCTATTCGGTGCTCTGCAATTCAAACCAGCCGCTAAACAATCAAACAACCCAGCAGCACACACAGGAGCTGCAACAGGCGCCACAGCAGCAGCAGCAGCAACAGACCATCTCTGCCACGACAGTTATTACGCAGGCGACCACATTGTCTGCACCGACCATGCTGAATACGGCACAACAACAACAACAACAGCAGCAACAGCAGCAGTTGTCCAGTCCGCCCAGTCCACAAACCGAACTGCTGCCGAAAACGTAACATCAGTGGGAATTAATGTTTATAAATATATGATAAAATTTATACATATTATGAGACCAAGCAACGCAAGCACAGCATGAAAAACATACATAAAAAACTGTACAACACACACACACACACACATAATACACTCCACACAGTAAACATATAATAGAAACATTGCTACACTCATTACAAAAACAGAAACAGAAACAAAAAACATAAAATAAATCAAGAAAAACTGAAAAAGAATGAAATCCCTTCTAAAGATTGCTATGCAAACCATCTAGACTAAGCCCAAGTTTTTATTTTTTTAATACTATTTACATGGCACATTTTGTTATTTATTATTATTATAATTATTTGGCTCTTTGCTCTGTAGTAATATGTTTATTTTCAACTATGTGTGTGCGTGTGCAAATTTTTTATGATAAGCAGAAGCAAAGAAAGGCCACGCTTACCCTTTGTACTGGGTATATAATTTCCCCCTATCCCCTCTAATATATATAATAATAAAAACCCAACTATACATAACTATCTATGTATAACCAATAATCATGAACTTTTATATACACTATATATATACATATATATACTATTTTAAGTGCGCATATTTAATAAAATAGAAAAACTGAAAAAGAGCAAGCTAAAATAAGATCTAATGCAGCTAACAAAAACATAAATAAAAAATAAATTGAATAACTATACATATGAGCAGAGATAAAATCAAATTCAAAATAGCATATATTTATATATATTTTTTATTAAAAGCAAAACAAAAAAACTTAAAACAAAAAATTGTACGTGTACTACAAAAAAAAATGTATGTTTACATATAATATAAATATATAAAAATTTATGTATACATATAGATTAAGCATATGTATACACATTTTGCTTAAGCTAACGCATGTAAAAAAAAAATATTTCGTAAATTTATTACCACGTTTATGCGAGTGTTTCTATACGTGATTTTGTGTCTTTATTTGAGTACCCTTAAAATAAGAATAACTTGAAATGATTATTATTTTGATCGCATTGCTAATCACGCATAAGAAGCTTGACATAAACGTTTAGTTTAAACTATACTATGTATATGCCCAACAAGGGCACATATACTAAATAATAATATCACTTGGATTGTATTCCACTTGTTGGGCATTTCATGTCTGCGGCCTGAACGCAGTTAGCTGCTAACAAACAAAGAAGTAAAATTGAAAAAGGAAAAAGCTGCGCGTATACGTTGCACATTATCATGTATTCTCGAATTTCGCATTAATTTGCAAAAGCACAATTCAAAAGGTTTCTCTAACTAGCATGCACAAAACAAAACATATCCCATAAACTGAGCGTTTATCCAACAAAAAAAAATAAAATAAATCAAGAACAAAAACGACTAATTCGGCTTCATGATATTGCGTCACGTATAAACGCAGGGTTTTTTTTTAGTATATAACTTATATACACTTAAACTTCATTTTATTTTATTTGCTTATATTAACGAAGTGCGCTTATAAAACGCATTGCAATATTTCTTTATATCTGTAATCCAACAATTACCATATTTTTATCACATCTACTGCGCGGACACATTTTCAAAAAGCTTCTATTCCGACCAACTAAAAATTATATAATACACCTAACGTCATATACATACATATATATATTGAGCTCAAGCTGGCCACGCCACAACCCACCTACATATAAAATATATGTATATATACTTTATAAAGATTGCGGCAACATACCGTTTAAAAAATAAAGACGCTAGTGCTACCCACACATTATATGAACACCGACCAGTGCCGTCACGGCTTTCCGATCGAACAATATCAGTCACGTTTCTATACTTATACTACTAATTCACAACTAGTTTTTTTTGCAAATATTTCTAGTGCGTAAGCTTTTATATTTTAAAACTAATAAAACAACAATTTCGGCACGTTGCAAACGCGCATTATTCTCATATGATTTGCATTGAAGCAAGTAAATTGACGACCACAAAACTCAAAAAACAAAAAAAAAATTAAAAAAAAACTAATTCATAATATTGTATATCATTTACACTGCTGCTAAATTGTAATAAACGATAGCAACTAATCACAAGCAAAATTGAAGTATAAAATGCGATAACAATAACGTATTTTAATAATGCATATATTTAAATGTTTTACTTTTAATAACAACATAACGAAACACAAAAAAAAACACACACACACGAGCAAACACTTAATTTATCATTAACGGAAAAAATTCTATTTTTAAAACGAGCCTATAAATGTAATGCATAAATGTCGGAAAAGAAAACCAACCAATTTAAATCTACAAAATATTATGTCATCAAAAAATAAAAACAAAAAAATCATTAAAACCCAAATCTGAATTGTTTTTTTATTTTTAACATTCATTCCAATTAAATTTGTTGCAGTTGTCATGCAGAAAATCAAAATTCTGATGAAAATTACCTAAATTGTTTGATCTGTCTGATTTTCTCAAATTTGATATAATAATGTAATTACTGAAAACAGGCCAAATTAATATACCTTTCCGTACAGATTGATGAAATCTAGTCATGGTTATTCCGGATGATATATTCCCCAATGTGCAATCGATGTCATTTAGCACATTCAGTAAACGATATTACAGCTTCCTGGTTATGAGTGTAATGAAATTTAAGAAGCATTTAAAAGTTACAAAATCGTTCTTTGGATACGGAATAAAGTTCTATTTATTAATAAATTTTAACGCACATTGTTACATACACCTCGCATTTCATTCTACATACTAATTTAATACACATATTTTGTCTTGAACTTAGTGGCTAAACTAAAGATGTAGGCAATGGATTTTTGGTTTTCAGTTTTCAGTTTATTTTTGTTGTTAGTCGGTCCAAAAAACACTTACGATTAGAGGTTTTGCCTGGCTTGCTTGATGTTCTTATTGCTCATTTCTTCATAGTCTTTTAGAAGCGGATTTATTTATTTATATAACAATGCAAGCAAAAGTATATAAAAATTTGTTAAAACAAATAACTGCTAGCAAATCGCAGAGTGAAAACTACGCGTTATCGTCTTGTATAATATTAAATACAAAATAATTACATCGAAAAGTATTTGTTTTTGTGTTTTTTTTTGTTTGTTTAATTATTACATACATACATATTTCTTAGTTGAAGTTGTTGTTGTCTTTAGATGATTTATATATCATATATATTAAATTTGTTTATTTAGATTTAAATGCATTTAAGTAACGTGTTACAATTAGAAACGGTTCTTTAGCTACGTGTTGTTGTATGTTGTGTTGTCAGGTTGTTGCATTTTTTTGTTTAAGAAATTCTATCATTGTTCTTCATCATAGGTGTACATAATTTCATAACTATAAGTATATATAAATATGTATATAGTATGTATATTGTAATATGCAATATTGTTTATATATATGTATATACATATATATATAGACTTTTTTGTTGCTATATAACTTTTACTTAAATGATTGTTGACTAGACGAGTGCGTATTGAATCGGATCGCGTTTAGAATCGATTTTAAGTATGCCATATTGATTTTAATTTATTTTTATCAAAAACATTTAATTTGCTTGTTTGGTGTTTGTTCTTTTGGTTCAATTTAAAGCTGCTGAATTGAGAGCCTGGATTATTTATTAATCTCATTTCGTAGCGGATATTTCAATCCAAGCTTCACACAAAGGCAACTTGCAACCTAGATTATTATAATCTTGCTTTTAGAATACACATTAATTTGCAATATATTTAATAAATTTAAAGTTCATATTGTATTTACTGTGCGCTTTACATACAATTTGTTAATTATTTTCAAAATTGATTAAAATTTCGAATATTGCACATCTTTGAAATAATTATTTTTTGTTTTTTTGATTTTCTTGCGGTAGTTAAACACTTTTATTTTTCTTTTCGTTTGTTCGGTGTGAGCGTTTACTTTTTGGTATTACAAATACTTTATAGCGACAAAAATGTGTGTTTTGTTTTATCTATTCCAGCTAGTTTAAGAAATATGCAGAAAAATGTACAGTTTTTGTTTGTAATTACAGGTAAAATACATGCACAAGACATACATATTGTATGTATGTACTAATTATATTTATGTGGCATTTAAAATTGTCCACTTTGATCGATCCGATATCGGTCAGCGACGACGCTTCTGTCTTTTATTGATGTTTATATATATATATATTTGTTTTGCTGTAAATCAATATTGAGTTTCGCAGCAGCAGCGCGTACCAATTACAAATCACTATATAAATAATAAAAAGCTAATCGGGGGGCAGGGCATATTGTATTTAAAGCATTATCTTGCTAATGTGGTCAGCACCTGAAACGTTAGACATGCGCAATGGGCATTTGAAGCGTCTTCGCATCCCGATAGGACTTATCCTACACATACTGATGATCACCGGCCAGCGGATCGCCATCGGTACAATCGGCTCGCAGCAACGGTTCCTTTTCAATTGTCTGATGTACCTGCGCATCGAAGTCATAGTAGTTCATCCAATCAACGCGACGTGGATGCATCATGCCAAAGCAATTGCATTCCAGAAAGTCAATCAAATTGAGCAGCGGACCGCGCGTAAATGGGCTATGTCCACCCTTGGCCTGGAAGTGGCGATATCGACCACGATTCATGCGTTCGTTGGTGGTCATGCCCAGGCAAATTACCTGATAAGTCTGGCAAATTGTCAAAAGAATGACCCAGGACATGTGCAATAGCGCATTGCCCATGACCCAGCCCACCCAGGCGTTGCAATTACCAATTGCGCGCATTGCGGTGAGAAAATCTATCAAAATAAATCCAAAAAATTGTTATTTTTTTTAATTTACGTTAAATGTCTTATATAAACAGCTCAAGTTCATGAAAATGAATAAAATTTAATAGTCACTAATTATTTTTAAAAGTGTCTAACTTTTTAATTAATCAATATTTATTTAAAGAAATGTTGATTTGTTTATTACAAATAACATAGCAGAAGTATAACAGATGTTTAATTTAATTCATTTAACATACAAGCACAGGCTGCAAGCTTTTTAATTGAAAATAAAAAGATAAAGAAAATATGAGTTAGTAAAGAGTTATAACTTAAAGTTATAACTTTATTAGAATCTATGCCAATTTAATGACACTTATATTGCTTGTAATATATCCGATTTTGATATAAATTAAAAACCTTTATTAAAATGTAAAAGATACCTTTAAAAAAAAAACCAAACCACAAATAAAACGGAAATTGTTAATATCTTCCTAAATACAACTTAAATAAACCATTCTTTTAAAATGTACGTCACGGACAACTGATAGTTTATACCATTGCCACTTAAATGGTTTTAGAATCAAGTTCATCTACTGAAGAACGAAAACTATTTGGTTTTAGGTTGTGTGTCAGGGGCTTAGGCTTCACTAGAAAACAAGTGTCCCGACAGATAACTAGGTTTGCATTTACTCAAAAACATATCCAATATAATAGTTTCATTTCAGTATTGGATATAAAAAGTATTCTATGATTCGCTGCGTATTAATTCGCTTCGACTATGAATTTCAACATTAAGTAAGTAATAAATTAAAATATAAATAAATATATAAAGTATATTTACCGTCAAAGTGTACATTGCACTCGTTAACATAGTATTTGGAGCCACCGTAAAGCATCCAAGCGCACATGACCAGTAGCATCCAGAGAAAGCCCATAAAGTAACTATGATTCTTGAGACCAATACAATTACCCACCCAGGGGCAGTGGTGATCGAAGCGTGCCACACAGCGATCACAAACGGAACAATGCTTGGAGCGTAAGGGTCTGCGCACCAGGCAGCCCGAGCAGAAGGAGGCGGGCTCAAAACCAATCCCACCTCGTTCCGACAGCTCAATAATTGTCTAAAAATAATAATATATTACAAAAACGATTATGTAATTCTATCACATAAATACATACCTTGAATCGCTGCTCTCTGGTGGGTCGGATAATGCCCGGATCACCCTTCCAGGACTTAAGAAAGCACACCCACAGTACAAGCGAACATATTAGGAAGCACACGGTTGTCGATAACGACACAGCATCATCGATATACATCAGCCAGGTGACATAGAACCAGCCCTTGGTCGCTAGATAAACAGAAAGCGGTAACAGCGCCATTAGATGCTCGTCAAACAGCGTCTTCCCAATGGTATGGAATACGGCATAGAGGCAGCCCAGCAGGAAAAACTTGATAATATACAATGTGTTGATGGTAAAGACAATGCCGGCTAAATAGAAGGCGGTGAACGGACAGGCAACCATGGACCACCAGCGCAAACGTTTATCGTGGCGTAATTTTGAGACAAGAGAGCGTCGCTGCTGTGACGTTTGCGCTGCCTCCCTGACGCGATCCATGACCTTGGCACCAATCCAAATGGCACCAGTTTGTGCCTCTAGCATGGATAGCGGTGTTTCGGACCGTAAATTGGGCACATCCAGCGAAGCCTTCGATTTAAGCACCAATGTGGATATGGCGGTGGCATTACGCGCCAATATGGCCCAATGCAGAGCCGTGTTGCCGTGTGTATAGTCAACCATAGCGGGATTGGCGCCCAGCGTGAGCAGCAAGCGTACAGGATCCAGAGCACAAACCTGTTCAATATAATTTAAAGCAAGAATATTTTTTATTATGCTATAGAAATTTTGTAATTTGAAGTGCAATTTCAAGAGTTTCTTAATTCCATAATGCCTCATTTATCTAATTTTATAAACTTAACTTTAATTAACTAGAACAAAAAAATTTTATTTTAAATCGAGTTTTGCAATTCAGATTTTTTAATAGATAAATAATAATACTGTGTAATTTACGTAATTTTAACTCTTCTAATACATTTTAAGAAATTCCATTTTATTTAAGCACTACCACTTATATCATGGACTACTACTAATTTTGAGAATCGCGGAGGAAGACTTACTTAAATGCTACCACTAAATTCTCCGTTGAGAGCCTATATAATTCATGAACAACCACTTCTCTAATTTTGAGAGCCACCGCGAAGGGCGAGCAGCACTAGAACATCAAAAGAGGCCTTACAAAATTTTAAAACCAAACGAAATAAATTTTTTAGCTAACAAAGAATATTCCATGGTTCTATTCTACAAAATTTTAACAATGTGCATCAACAAACTAGTCTATCAATTTAAGGACTGTCTAAATGGAACTCAATACAGATGACCCGATGTACTATTGAGTGAAAGAAGCCGAAAAATCTTTTCTTTCATTTTAGACAATATATTATTTAATTATATCTTAATTGCAAATATTATATATCCATTATGAAAACCATAGTCAAGAAGTGTGATTTGATATCAAATACTTTTTTATTTTTATAGTTGTCATGGAAACAATATTATAAGCATCAATGTATTTTATATTCGGAATTGAATTCTTTCATTTTTCAATTTAGTTATGAATAACAGCAAAATAAATTTTTTGATTTAATTAAAATTACATTTAATTAGTTGTGTAATCAGCAAATTGACTTACCTTCCAAGCGGCCCACATAAGCGCTGTCATGCCGCCACGATCCTGCAAATCTGGATCGACACCTTTGGCTATAAAGTAGGCAACCAAGGCGGTGTGTGCAAACTGTGCGGCAATATGTATGCAGGAGCAGCCCTCTGCGTCGCGTATGCGCGGATCGGCGCCTGCAGCCATCAGCAGGACAACAGCACCCAAGTGTCCCTGCCGTGTGGCCCAGTGCAGTGGCGTGGCATTTAGCTCACCCCCTACAGCGTCAACTGTAGCGCCCTTTTCTAGGAAATACCTGATAATGTCCCTGCGGTTGTTAATGGCCGCCCAATGCAGCAGTGTGACCGTTTCGCTGTCCGGCTGATTAACATCCCAGCCCGATTCGACCAAATCGCGTACACGAGCTATCGCACCGTATTGTGTTGCCTTAACGATATCGAAGCCACTGTAATCGGGCTCAATGGGCGCTGTGGGTGGATGTTGCGCTATCAGTGCCGCCTGACGATCGTGGTCCATTTGATTGCCTGCACCGGGGACACATGATCCTGTGGTGGCCGCATTGCAGGCGCTTTGGTACATTTTTACAGCGTATTTTTATTAACTTCGTGATTGTGATTCACTTTAACATCCCCCATACACACATACATACACACCCC